>CALNHX010003631.1:0-145261 GCA_940337035.1 Agriotes lineatus | reverse complement strand
TTGATATTTACGCCTTTAAATTTTGACGTTTCAAAGTGTCAACTACAACATATACTGATGTCTGCTTGCTTGATGGCTTGCTATTCGAAAGCGAAGTCATGAGTTTATAGAAAATGTAAAAAAAATATATGTCGGCCAAAAAATTTAATACAATACTCGGTGCGTTAGGCATTTTACAGCGCTCGGTTTTATTGAAATGTAAAATGCGACCTACCACACTTGTAATGTAAATAACTATTACCGGTAGCTGATGCTCGTTTGCCGATCTTGGCCGGCAAAACGTTACTTTTTGGCGGAAAAATTCTCCAGAAACCGCATATTTTCTGGTCGGTCGTAAAAAAAAATGATTACAACCTTTGAATGTGCTGGGCCACCATCCTGATGAAACCTACAACTAACTTTTGTAATAAATGCAGATAAACGTCGGATGTTAGTGTTTCATTAAAAATTATAGGACCAATCAATCGCGCCCACACCAGACATTAAATCCAAAACGCACTTGATGTCGTGGAGGTATGATTCAAAACGGTACACCTTTTCTCAGTTTTCTTAAAATTATGTAAACTGCACCTGGCCTGTTATTGCATCAAGCTCTTCAATTGTTTTCTAATACTTGTGCCGGTGCTCAAAAGGTATCTAATTTTGGAGTATTTCGAAGTTTCGAATTAAGGAAGTTCAACTTGTATAGAGGGGCTGCTATTAACACTCGCCCTGCAGAAACTGATACAAATCATAAGAGCTGCTCACCTCGTAACAGATTTTTTCATTACAACCCTGTACGGAGAGTCCTAACAAGTCGTCCTGAAGACACAATTTCGTTAGGACGACGCCCATATAACAGTAGGCCAGGAATGCCATTTCCTCTCCACATTCCAGCGAAACAAAATAATGTCGCTGCTTTGATGTTTGCGGAACGCCATCGCGCCCGTTGATGTTTTGGCGCCCTTGTCTGGTTCGAAGTGCAGCGAGCGAGCCAGTCACTTAAAAGAACGCCTCCATACTAGTTGTAATCGTTCTTGCAGGAAATGATTAACCTTATTTTTCGCCAGCCCTTAAGGAAATTAATTAAAATCCAGCTCAGCAGGTACAGAGGGCATAATTACAGAGTTTACGAAGGCACTCGGGCGCGCTCGCCGCCGCTCGGGCGGAATCGCTACCGCAATGCCTACCTTTGGTTGGCGCCGCCAATCGTGCGTGTGCGGCGTTTGTGATCGTTTGGCGCGGGTGCTAGTGCGCTACGAATACAAAATTTTCTCTCACGGTTGCGAAAACGCGAAAATTCGCGCGGATTAACTCCTGGTCGTCCGTACGGACCCATCGCTGTGCAGTTTGGTGTGCAAGTGCCGCAGAAAAAGTTTGCCGTGAGTTCGGAACTGCAGCTGCACTTGGTTTGTTTGGAACTGCAGCGGGCCTTCGGTCACGGACCGGCTCTTCGCCTGATGTTATGAAAGGTTAGCACGTTGTTGCCATGTTTAGTGCATTCTCGTGATTTACCTCCACGATCGCTTCTTACCTGCTGCTGGTCGGCTTAATTATGAGTCACCTCATGAATTAATCATCGTCGGCAACAGTGCCCCAGATGGTTTTTTAAATTTCGCCCCCGTGTCGGGTAACTGTTCTTGTCAACAAATGCTGAGTTTTGTTTGAATTCCCAACTACTCCGCGCTCATTAACGGAGCGGGTTAATTAGGATGGTTTATTTGGGGTCAACGCCGGCTAGTTTTCACTTTGTAGCCATCGAATTAAACGTTTTGCGGTTCAAATCTCTTGTTTGCAAGTGAAACCCAACAGTTTTATAGAGCCTGAATGGCTTTTAGACCGCGTTTCATTCATTTTGTTTAGTTACTATTTAAATTCACTTGTTTTGAAGTCGTTCACCAGGGCCGCCTCCAATTAGCCCATGGAAAGGTATTGCAAGTTCATTCCGTAGACTGCCCTATTCAGCCAAGAAGACTTACATAGATAACATACTAGCACTTTTGAAAAATCTATTTTTTATATTCATTAATGCAAATGAATTTAATATTTAAAAAGAAATAGGATAATATGTTTTTTAATTCGATTCGCACAAGTTTTTTTAAAGAAGTATTTTTTGGTAGCTAGTTACGCGTTTTATTTGTAACGTTGCAGTTAAAATCCCCCAAACAAAAATAAAACAAATATAGTATGATCAGAAATTATTTTCATCTAATATGGCTATGGAATAGTTCCTAATTTGTGAATTCAACTATGTCACTTAAAAATCAAATGTCAAATTTGACATTTAATTATAAACTTCATAAATGAAGAACTATTCCATAGCCATACTAGATGAAAATAATTTTTAATTATACTTTTACTATGAAAATCTGAAATATCATGGCCTTATTCACAATTTTCTTCAAACAATGACCGAGATACTGGGAGATTTTGCAAAATTGTATTAGATTTCCAGGTATAATTGCGCACAGCTTTGATGAAATTGTATTACGGGTCCTCTGTGATTCCTCGGCAATTTGTTTTGCTTTCAGACTTATTAATACCTGGCTTGGCGTACTTTGTACCAATAAAGCCCAGTTCAATGGAAGCAGCTTCGAAGCTGGTTCTGTAAAGAGTAACAAAAATAGAAATGGCAATCACTCGTAGAGTTTTGTATGGCATTCGAAAAGCCTTAAAATGTATTCACTTTTCATTTGGCTTTATAAATAAGTCAGGCTTAAAATAATTTACTATTAATAATGTTTCAAAGGCAGCTTAAGGAAAAAAACTCATGACATATATGAAGAAACAATACAAATTCAAATTCTTGTTCTGGGAGAAACAGTTGTCCAGACAGAATACTAAAACTACTAAAAGTGTAATGTATGGACAGGAAAAGTGCATAAAAAAGCACTGGAAATCAGTGTTGGCAACTCAGTAGAATTTCTAGTAATACATTTTGATAGGTTCAGACTCGCTTTACTGCGGAAATAAACACCTAGTGGCTTAATAGAAAAACTAGTAGAACTGGCAATTCGATATAGTGTATTTTAGTAGTATTTATAGGCAAGTGTCGTCGCAATTGAGTGACGGTGGGCCGGTCTTAGAAATTAGTACTTTCCACATGGAAGGGGAAAAGCCTTCGTCTCGATTGAGATTATTAGAGTATTTGTAAATCTCAATGGCTTCGTGAATATAATAGCTTCGACCGTCTCTCACATTCCAAACGTCACTGTTTTTTGTTTGTCCAATCTTCTTCGTAAATGTTTCTGTTAATCACGTCGTGTTTCACTTGTTTGTTCCATGTGTCTGGGGGTCTGCATCTCTTTCTTTTTCCCGGTGGGTTCCAATTTATTATTCTTTTTGGACATCTTTGGGGGCCCATTCTTTGTACATGGCCATACCGTATAAGTCGTCTCTTTTCTATTTCATCGATCTTTGTTTGATTCTTGTCCATTCTGTCCTTTATTTCAGTGTTTCTAATATGGTCCATCTTGGACATTCTGCATCCACGTTATAAATAGTCCATTTCAACCGCATTAATTCTTTGTCTGTTTCCGAACCATATATCAGTATGCTTTGCACGATGCTATTGTATATTCTGACTTTCGTGCGTTTTTTAAAATTGTTGGACCATAGTAAGGAGTTCAGTTTTTGTGTTGCTTGTCTAGCCTCTCCAATTCTACTTGTAGTTTCGATTTTTGAGTTACCTTCTTACCATATTGTACACGTGCATATGTCTGCTAAAGAAGAAAGGGGATTTGCAGATAATAGAAGTTTAATCATAAAGGATCTTAAAATCGTAATCTTAAATCTCACAGGTTCTTCCTTTACCTAAAGAGACATTAAACACTATGTCATCCAAAGGTGTTATAGAGTCCCTTGCTGTTGTAATGCTGTATACATTGGTGAACAGGACGTTCAGTAAAAACTCGTATCTCTGAACACCAACGCGATACCGCCCATGAGATCCTTTTTGATGAAACTTTTATTATCTACAAATCCCCATTTTTCTATATAAGAAAAATTCGCGGAGCCATTATGATTTGCAAACACCCTAATAATCTCAATCGTGATAGTTCCGTTCAAAACTACTCCAATAAAGTGAAAAAGCTGGAAAACAATTGTTAAATAAATGATTAAGATACAAATGTTAACAGTAATTATAATATATTTTTGTAATATTTTTGAAAGATTTTGATTTATTTCTATTCTTCTGGGAAACAATTATTTATCGAAGTTTCGCGAAAATTTAATTTTCAAACTTCAATTTATTTAATGTTCAAAGATTTTTTAATGTTGAATTGTGATATTTTGCTCGTTAAAAGTGGATTTGTGTTGATTATAAGTAATTTTAATATTTTAGAAAATTTTCTCGGATAAAAAACGATTTTCAAGAAAAAACTGAAAATTTTATTTGGTTTTCAGTTTGACGTATGGATTTCTAAGATTTGAATATAAGTCATTTGTTTAACAAATTATTACTTCATTTGTTTCATTGCTTTGTGCGATTAATATTAAACGGTAAATCACCTACCCCAAAATAAATGTTGATTTGTGAAGTGAATAGAGATTTAGTACTGTCTCACCTTTTGGTGGTAATTAATTGATGATCACACAGTCCTGGCATGGGTAGGATCAACAAACTGGCTATAGGAAACTACAATATGAGTGCTAGTTGCTATATAGCTACAATCGGTAAAGCTGCGGCAATGGAAACGTCAAATTCGGCTAGGCCGATCGGCACAAAAAGCAGAGCTCGGCAAATTACTTGTAAAAAGTATTTAATTACCAATTACTCAAATGAAATAGTAATTCAATTATCAATTACTTGGTAATTGTAAATTGCACAACATAAATTTAATTATTTTTTCAATTACTTTCACTACAAATTGTCGTATATATGCATGTGGTATTTAGATAGGCATGTACTAAAACATCATTTTAAACAAGGAAATTGAAATTGATAAATAATAATTATGAACTAATATTGTATAATGAAGCTATTTATTGTCAGTTGTTATGGAAAAAATTAACTCTGCACTTGCCGCATACATATTTTTCGCTTCTTACGCAATAATTATTAGCACGCTACAATGCTACACCATGCACAGCCTACATCGGCCTACATTACACAAGACACAACACATGCACATCTCATCTACAAACATACGCGCCTGCACCAAATATCTCTTTGTTCGTGCTCTGGTATCACAGTAGTCACATGAAATCATAAATTATACTTATATTGCTCCAGGAATAGCCTACTGTCATTAGTGTCATTTGCTTAACATGAAACGTTTTGGACATTTATTAGTTTAATTAAATTACAAAGTAGTTAATTCCTGCCCAGCTCTGACTTCATTTGTCTAAAAGAGGAAGGAAGTATTGCAATCCCCTTCCGTGATTTCTTCAGATCTTCACATTTCAGGGTTCCTAGATGACGAAAAACATGTTTTCTCAATTACGTCTGATTGCCTGTCTGTGCGTATGTCTTTCGGTGGTATAGCGCAAAAATTAATTATAGGTGGAAAACGATATTTTGCATGCGTATTAGATGTCTATCTGGCTCAAAATATGTAATTACCGGGTGAGCACTTTATAAACTAAAATTGTATCCATTTTCGCTTTAACTCAAGAACTACTAGTTAAATAAAAGTAACACTCTGCACACAGCTCAGGTTTTTATCCTGGATGGACCCTTCAAATATAGGGTGAATACCCTTCATCGGTACTGTAGTCACCGCGCCCTTTATAACGCATTCGTAAGCGAACATACTACATGCGTTCTGGTGGTTGAGAGGTTAAAGCGTCTGGATAGCAATCAGATTCGCTGAATTCGAATCCAACCGGTTGCAGGGTTTTTAAATTTCAAAATTGATGTAATGGGCATCACTAAATATTTCCTTTTACTGCTTCAGTATTATTAGCCACATTAAAATATTTGTACCTATCTTCTGACCGAGAGGGAAGGGAAGTTCCGTGTAAACCCTTTTGCAGATTTTTTTACTTTTTTTCGGGTTTGTTATCTCTCATCGCAAGTTCTACTTATTGTATTCTTGCTGGTTGGTAGGACAACAAAATAATAGACCTATTATAAGATGGTACGATCCTAGGACAGTTATTTTGTATTTGATTACTATAGAAACAATCGGAAACAATAATCACTCATTTTATTTCGGCAAACAGTATTCTACAGCTTCAAACAAACTACTTTGTTATAGGTAAAGTTGAGAGCGCAAAAAATATTATACGTCTCTCGAACGTTAAGTGCCTTATTGGAACTTGGAGCAGACCTCGAAACTAGAAAAACTCTGCCTTTTTTCTGCTGCTTACCGATTTTGTAACGTAATATGTAATATAGTAAATATACACGACGTTCATTTGAGATGCATTTATTATTACCATTTTGCAAAAATACAGTCGTTGTAGTAGCTGTACCGTGCGTTAAAAAAATGTTATCGAGAGGGATTTGAACTAGATTTTGTCTTACGACTGCATGTCACTTGAGTTGTCAGTTGTCAAAGTGAGGTTATGTGTTTATACGCAAATTATTACATCGCTCTACCCAGAATTTAACGCGCTCGGTCAGTTGGGTTGCCAGTTGTCAAAGTGTGGTTGTGTGCATACGCAATCCATAAAATTAGTTACATGACTTTCAATTGAAAAATTCAATTTTGCAAAACTTATGCAGAGTCTTAAAAGCTCCAATACGCCAGTAGCAGTAACTTACGTACCTTTTTACTTTCATTATGAGAAGTATTTCGGTCATGTTAAATTTGAAAGTAAAACTAAATCGAAACATAGACGACTTTCATGACAACTTTGATATTTTTTTTTTGTATATCGCTGCATGCATAATAGAACGCCACATGAATAATAAAACGCCGCAAAGAAGTTGAAGAGATTATCTTAATGCTTTTCCAAGTTCACTTCGTACTTTTTCCAAAGACTAGATTATTATACCCGGTCGTAATGTGTTAGCAATTTTGTGAGAAATTTATTGAATTGGATCTTATTACGATAATTTTTTTAAAAAACAATGGAATTACAACGCTGAAACAAGCCGGAACAACCAATATTCAGTAATCTCAAAAGTAAGGCCATTACAATTTTTTGGATTTTGTGATTACATGTGTATTATAATTTTTTATTTAAAATTTTTTAGCATCCTAGTAGAATTCAAAGGTTTTGTTAAAAAAATAATTTTTTTGTCGTTTATGAAAGGTTTAAATTTCGGAAATAACCTTTTAAATGTGAACATGTATGAACTACAGTTTTTAAATTTTGTAATTAGTCTTTAAAAGACTGCAAACAAATCCGAAAAGGTTTGAAAATCAACACTATTATTTTTAAAAATCGGTTTTCTCCAGCATTTGTAACGTGGAATATTTGGGATGAATACATTTTTTGAACAACGGTATTGTGTATATCAGGTTGCCTATATAGTTTTTTGTAATTTTTAGATATGCAATTGCCGTTTCCTTGTTACTACATACAACTTCGGAGTAGAACAATTTCCGGTTTCCAATTTTTGAAATTTTTGAAGTACTAACTTTACTTCCGATGCTGTAAGACCATGTTTTAGGGTTTCTTTTGGTAAGGTTTAGTAAACGGATTTATATAACAAAATTATCGAACCATTTGGTGAATTGCTGCGTAAGCAAGTCTTCCTAGGTGTGATTAAGTATATGTAAAATGAGTCTAATCTCTTATAAGGCTGTTATTGCTTAGTTTGAATTTTGCAAGGTTGATCGAACCGACTATAGCACGGCTGCTTTCTGGCCGATTGCGATTCACACCGTCTTTCGACGCTAGTGTTCGAGCAGCGAAGGTCAGGGGTATTTTTGAGTATTCAAGTTTTGCGGCCTGTAGGGTCTTTTGCTTCTATATAGTCCCGTCCTTTTGAATTTATTGAATTAAACCCATCCTGAGTGTTCACCTATTCTGATTTTATTCATTTTTTTAAATACTAATATTGTTTATATAAATAGTACCCTTGCGAATATCTATTCGCGTTTAATTAGTTATTTTCACTACAGCGTAGGTACTTCAACTTATATATGATCTATTTTGTCGAGCCTATCAATATCTTTATTGTGTTCTTGAGATTATCATCGTGAAAGGGGCTTTTGTTTAAGCTCTTGTAGGTGTATAATTCACCATAACAGTATGGGAAATTTCTATTGATCTGCATGGGAAAATGTTATGCTTGAGCTGCCAGTACCTATCTGACCTCAAATGTCACTGTCTCTTGTACGACTTCAGGTATTTACAGCAGACTGTGGTAACATGGATTAAATACTTCATGAATTCAAAACCTGCAATGACAGTATTGCAGTTTGGTACGGTTTAATACCTTGATAAAAATGTAACCTGCCAATAAACACAACAAATTCGAAATGTATGACAATATCTAATATGTCAACTCGGTTATAGCAAAAATGTTTATAACGACAACTCGGTACTAAAAATACCATTATTGGGCAATTTAATCGCGTACATATGCAGATCGGCTACTGGAAGTCTTCGGAGAAATATGCACTATCGTCAATAATTTAAAATTTTAAGATGCTTGCTCCGAATTTAAATAAAGCTTACATATGCTTCCAGATTATTAGAAGGATTTTGTGAAGATTCTAGAGATAGGGAGTCTTTTGACTGAACCTGCTTTGTAAGAAAAACCTTGGAAATACTTTATTGGAAGTACCTACTGTAACGAACTAAAAGTTGTGGATCAGAAATACGACACCGGTCAGGCAAGGCGATAAGCGGCCCGTGTCATGTGGTATGTGGTCACACACACGTAACCAGACGTGTGAACAAAAGTAAACAAACAATACAACATTTAGCAGTGCATGTTCAGGATTATAACACTGTAGTGGTTTACCTACAGGTAACCTATTTACACATCACTAGGTTACAAACAAGGAAATAAATAAAGATTGTTATTTAATATTTGAAACATAAAACCTGTGTTTTATTTCTTTGAATATAATCCATATTATATATTGTTATGGTATTGGTATAGGGGTCTTAAAATCAGATTAATAAGATTAAAGGAAAACAGTAATTGAAAATAATGGGGATCAATTTAGATGTGAAATGGATATCTATTAAAAATTATTAAGATGCATTTAGAATAGAAAGAAAATAGAATTTATAATTTAATTAAATGAAGTTGATTGAGAAACAGAAAGATTCTAACTTCTAACTTAATTTAATATATAAAATGAAAGTGGAAATTGATGACAAATACTTTTTCGAAATATACTATTGAACATAGTAGGTATTAATCAAATAATAAAGCTTTTATAGTGATAGATGTTTTTATTGATATAGAACATTTTGAAACGAAAAGCATGTAACCGAATTTTGTAATTGGAAATTAATAAATAAACCCTTTTAAAAGTTTTTAAAAGCATATTTGATAAATAGAAGGGTTAATATTTAAAATAAAATTGGCGTGGTGTACAAAGAATAAAATATAAAATGTTAAAAGGATGGAAGGTATGCAGACTATATGGATGAAGATAAAGAATACCAAACTAAAACAGTTATAATCTACAAGAACAAAGAAAAAGGAAAGAACTACTAAATTAAGTTTATTGTAAGATTACATTTGACAAATAGGATAACAAGGAACGATTTACGATTTACAAAGAAAGAGGATCGCATGGAAGTCGTCGGCAGAGTGAGCATGTTTGTGGGGATTGTCAAGTGATGTCTGGTGGCTTGTCTCTGGTCAGGATTCTTGGTTCTAAGCTGTAACGGACTTCAATTGAATAATTTGGATTGAATATTAAAGTAACGCAACTACGACTGAGGTCTAGTGGATCTATACTTGGGTGAAGCTGTATACGTATACTGATTCCTGGGGCAAACTAGGTTAATTTGGATCTTGATTCTGGACATTTTGGCAGTTTGGTTGTCAGTTGAGGCCTTTGCCGTGGTTTTGAGTGGAGCAGTTGTGGTGTGATCAGTTGCAGAGTTAGACGAATTGGTTTCAGCAGAGGAGAGTGCTAAGTTCAATAAAAGGTAAATGAATCTAGGTATTAAATAAGAACTGAAAGAAAATATAGATTAAAGTGAATTAACTTTAATTAAGGAAGTACTTACTATTTGAGATTGTCGTAAGACAAATGTAACGATGAAGTATTTGTAATTGAATTTTCAAAAACTAGTTTGACGTACCATTTGACAGAAGTTTTGAATTGTCATAATTAAAATAGGAACATCAAATTTCACAATAAGTAATCTAGATAAAAAGAATCCGCTCTGATTTTCAGTCAAGTGTATCTACAGGAGCTAGCAGAAAATAATTTTGAATATCCAAATTAAATAAATAGGGCAATTAAATTGATTCTTCTTCTTCCGGTGCCTATCCGTTCCGGATGTTGGCGATCATTGCGGCTATCCTTATTTTATCTGCAGCAGCTCTAAATAATCCTGTTGTTGTTGATGCAAACCACGTTCTAAGATTCTTCAGCCAGGATATTGTTCTTCTTCCTACTCCTCTCTTGCCGGGTATCTTGCCTAGTAGGACGAGCTGTAGTAGTCTATATCTCCCAATGTGTCTCATAATATGTCCCAGATATTCAAGTTTCCTTATCTTGATTGTTTCCATTAATTCAAGATTTTTATTCATTTTATCTAAAACGCTCTTGTTGGTAACATGTTCTACCCATGAAATCCTCAGTATTCGCCGATATACCCACATCTCGAAGGATTGTATCTTTTTGCTAGATGCCTCCGTTAGCGTCCACGACTCCGTTCCGTAAAGTAGCACAGAGAACACATAACATCTTACCAAACGCATCTTCATTTCTATATTAAGATGATGTTCCTTTAATATTGGACCTATTTTGTTGAACGCTGCTCTAGCTTTCTCAATACGGCATTTGATTTCTACTGAGTGATCCCACTGTTCGTTGATTGTACTACCCAGGTATGTGTATTTTTGTACTTGTTCTATTCTGCTATTTTCTATTATTAAGTTTATCCGCGCTGTGTTGTTCTAACTGATCACCATACATTTTGTCTTTTTTTTGTTTAGTTTAAGGCCGTATTTGTCGCTAACGGTTGCCACTCTATTCATTATTTGCTGTAGGTCTTCAGGGCTGTCTGTAATAAGTATTACAGTATCATCTGCATAACGGATGTTATTTATGCGCTCCCCATTAATCAATATTCCTTCATTACCTCCTTCTATTGCTTCATTAAAGATCTCTTCCGAGTATAAGTTAAAAAGGATTGATTAAAATTTAATTATAACATAACAAATATTGGTATACAAAGTTGAGCTAATCACCCTTACAATAGGGTCTTAGTATGAAGGTTTGATATTATATTATTAAAACTATTTCATTCTAAAATAACAAAAATGAATTTATGTATAAAAATAATCAGAATTATTAACATATGTATTTGGAAAATAAGGGATGAAAATACAAATCCAGTTGAACAATGTAATAAAAGAAACAGAAAGAGTCTATAATGTGACGTAAAGATTATTTGAATTAAAGTGGAAGAAAATTAATATTAAATACTTATTTGGGAGAAGTCGTTTAAAATACCGGGTATTAAAATAAGTGGAATAAAATATGTATATAGAGGTCTATGAAACGGTTTACATAAAATAAAATTACCCAGAAGGAGAAAAAAAATAAATTGTAAGAACAAGAAGATATGTTGAATTTACGAGGAAGGATTGATATGATAGGAATACTATTAAGTCATACAGGGATTAGCTACAAAAGTAATTATTGGAATTGGATACTGTACGTCGTTTATTATTAATTGGTTACAATATGTGATATGAATAATTGGCGGGTTATTTTGTGGAAGCGGTCCACATCGAGTTTCCTGATAGAGTAAACATCTTGTGAATTGGATATGAGGTTTTTTATTTACTAGTATTGTACTTCATTGAACATCTTCTTGGAGTGACGTCTTGTTGTTTGGACGTTGTCCAGTTTAGTGTTGCTGGATTGACCACTGCTTGTTGAATTTTGAAGAGAGACATTGCAGTTGCTACTGGTGGGTGTTGTCGAGTATCCATGTGAAAGTAACAGGAATCCGGTCGTGTTTTGGCTGTAGGATTTATGCAGTTTGCTAGTAGCTGATAGCTTTTCTACTGAGTTTGGTGTACACGTTAGGAAACTGCTGTGTGCTGTGAGCGGCTGGAATGATGTTGGATTCGGAGCGGTCGGATTGTGTTCCTTGTACAAGTGACAGTTATAGGTATTTATATAAAGAACTGAAAGAAAAGCATTAAAAAGTGTAGTTAAATATTAAATTCAGAATGATGATACCAGGAAACACATTACACGACTGAGCACGAAAGGACGAAATAAGAGGAACGTGTAAATCATACCTGTTTCGAGAGGAAAAAATACTGGAACCAACGTTAATCGCATGGAAGAGAGGACATTAGTAGAAAAGGTTAAACAAGGTCGTCCAGCTGAAGGAAACAGAAAAAATCTGTAAAAGGCTTTACCCAGAACTTCCCTCGGCCACATTGTGACACTAAATAATTTTAAAAATGAAATTAAGTGAGGAGTAAAAATATCTTCACGTTTCTAATAAATTAAATAAATTTTCAATTAAAGAAAGACATTACCGGTGGTCGAATTCGAAGAGCAGCCGGACCGCGTATGCAGTCCCAACGTTTTGTGGAATATTGCAAGGGAACGGGCTACTTCTACCTGCGCCAGGGATCACTACGTTAGTACGTGCGTCCCGGCTGGCTTAAACAGAACCTCTTTTCGTTGACACCTTTTACGCTGTAAAGCAGAAAGAGCACTTACGCTGATCTGTTGGATTCTCGTCAAAAGTAAAGTGCAAATCGTTACTTTCCTGTATCTCAATTAAACAAAACAAATTACCGGTGATGCGACTCGAATTCAGCGCTTTCGAACGAGACGGCCCATTCGATTTCTTTGTTTGGAGGTAGTTTACGCTATCGCTTCCAGAGCTACCGCGACATTTCAAATTCCTGCGTTCCAGCTGTATTTAACGTCCCGCATTAATTCGTTGCTCCTTTTTGTATCGTACAGCATTTATTCTGTATCTATTGGGTTCCATTTTTGGCAAGAATAAAGCCTGCGATATGTACAAATTATTACTTGCATCTAATGCTAAGTTAAGTTAAAAATAAACAAAATTTAATTTTTTAAGGTGCTTACCCTGTACCTATATATTTGTCTGAAATTTTCTCGGTTTCATGCCAAGTATGTATATTGAACTGAACCTTCAAGTATATTGATATTAATCTGTTTTTTTAAATTACAAATTTGCCCTATTATGTATTGTAATGTCAATAATCCTTTATCTAATAGACGTGTCTGTCCGGGACGCTGTTTTGTCTGTCTGGGACGCAGTTTTGTCTGTCTGGGACGCCGTTTTGTCTGTCTGGGACGCTGTTTCAGCAGCCAAACCGTCAGAGATAGAGAAAAAAGTTATGAAAGTTATATATTTGGAATGGTCATGTCAGCTCAGGAACCGAATTTCAGTCACGTGACACTTCCGGTTTTCGAGAAATCACAAAAAAAGACCGTTTTTCAAATAGAACGCGTATTAAATAAAAATGTTTCAGCAGCCAAACGGAGCTGCGACCCTCTGCGCCTTAAAACGTCGATCGGTTAGGCAACCACTTTGACACCTTCCAGGTCTGGGTACAGTTTTTATATAATACGCGTTCTATTTGCAAAACGATCTTTTTTGTTTTATTAAATGAGACATTTGTCTCACTGGACTGCTAGTTATTATTATTAGAAATAGCTCCTGAAAAATCAGGGGTGGATTGTTTTTATCTAGTTACCTGATTTCTGAGAAAATTGATGTTCTAATATTTTAATCTCATTTGCATAAGTCACAATACTTATGTCAACCAACTGTCAAAACAAATCTGAAATTCAAGTGACAATTACCCAACAACGGTACACAACTATATTAAAATACACAGTAAGTAATTATTTCTTAATTAGTTCACCCTTTTAATTGTCTTTATTTCGCTTCCAGTTATGATTTTAATAACAAATCACGCACCTTTCATTTGGTCCGCACAACGTTTCCAGATGTCAACCTCCTTTTAACCTGCTACAGCATTCAGCCAACAGATCAAACCTGCAAACATCTACTTGCTACCGCTTCTGCTACCCTCTTGAAAATGTGCTTCTTTTACCCGATGGTCCTTCTCTGGAAGTCCCACTTAGCACCAAACAGCTTGACGTAATCCACTTTGATTAATGTAATATGTCAAATGGACTTGAAAAAATTGACCCATTATATTTCTTCAATAATTACTTTTGTAGAATAATTCTGCTATCCATTAGTTTTTTTTTTACCGCGTACCAATAATCTTCATTAGTTAAGTCTTTGATTCTTCTTGTTATTTTTAAAATTCCATTTTTATTCACCACATAGATTTTAAGTATACCCTTTTTTATTAGTCAAAACATTTATCAATAAAAACAGGGTTATTTTAAATTTTTTAATCACACCAAATTCAATTTACTTCATTTTAAAAATTTGTTATCAATAATTAAAACAAAATTACTTAACCATATCAAATCCCATTTTATACACTCTAGTCTTAATATATTTGAGTTAAACCTACTAAAGTTCTATTTTATTTCAAATTAAGTATTTGTCATTCGTTTCAAACTGCAATGTATACAATATTATTTTATTTTCAAATCCATCTGTTTTTCAAATAGCTATTTTCCATTCATATTCCCACCTTATACCTGAATAAATCCAAATTAATTTTAACCATTCTAATTTCTTAATATTTTCTAAATTGAATTCTAACACCCTTATGGTTGTATCATTACAATATACATAATGTGTATCATCAAATATCATCTTCCTCCGACAAATAGTTTTTGAGTTATACCGTAAACAGACGGACAGACAAACCTGGTTTTCGTCATCTAGGGACTCCTAGTTGGTTTTTAAACAGGCTTATGGCCTATTTAAAAAGAATAAGAAGCATTGTGCTAATACATTTTAGGTCCATTTGGTAATTTTCAAAACCAACTCTACTTTTTAAAATCTTTTATATGAATAAGCATAAGCATAAATCACGAGATGCCAGCAGATGTTTTTGTTTATATTTTCCAGGTGTTCAGTGATAGGACTTAATCTAAAGAATTATAATGTATAGTCGACCGCACGGCTAGTTGGCTCGCCTCGGGCTCGGCAGTAGCTGCAAAGTACTAATACCTTAAATCTTTTAGGATTAACTACAACTTAACAGGTTAAGTATGCAGGGGATCGCAGTTCCAGGGCCGGCCGGGCGTTCGACGTCCGAAGTTATGTATTGAAAACACTATTAAAGATAATTATGACTTTCTGTTTTGAATGCAACGGTATTTCATATGAATCTATAAATCATGCTAATTAAAGTTCCGTCTCCTTAAAAATGCATTAAAGTTAGTTCAGGATATAATTATTTATATACACAGCGTCAAAAGTAAATTATAAAAGGGTGAAAGTTTTATTTGGTTTGGAAATTGGACCTGGTGGTATATAATACTAAACTTTCGCTAATTATAGTAATTAGAACTGCAATAAGCCCTATATATAAATAGGGTATTCTTGTAGTTTTAAATAGTCCGGATTGTTATTCCTCCTGGAATATTAAGTGTATTAGTGGTTTTGAAACATGGCTTTTTGGAGACCGTTTGAGGATACCGATATGGAGGTTGTTGATGCTGTACAAGAAGATGTGCAAAATAGCGATAGTAATTCGTAAGAGGTTAGTAATACTTACTTTTAATTACATTTTAAATTCTGGTATAATAATTACGTTATTTCTTCTATTCGTTAATAGAAAATTTCAACACTTTGGAATCTTCTTCTGAAGATGAATTTGTTTTATATAACAAAGATCTGCCACTTCATTCCCAGCAAATGTTATTGAATATATATGAGGTTTTAAAGAAGGAGATGTTGCAACACACAGATGCTGTAATAAGAATTTCCGAGCTGACTGGTGTTTCACAAACGACAATCCGCCGAATTGTAGCGGTAGGTAAACCTACAGACCATACCCAAAACCGAAAAAAAATTGCATTGGTAAACTACGCCATATTGATAACGCAACGAAGGAGGTTGTACGGCAGAAGGTATACGATTTGTATAAATCAAAACAAGTTTCAACTCTTGCATTGTTACAAGAAAAACTTCAACAAGACGAAGTGGAGTACCCATACAAATACGAACGTACATTATCAAAATTATTACACGAGTTAGGATTTCGTTTTAAACAATTAAACAAACGTTCGGTAATTATGGAATGTAGCAGAATAGTGGCTCTTCGATCAGCATACTTGTCGGAATTGAAAAGGTATAGATCAGAAAATAGACCATTTGTATATTTAGATGAAACATGGTATGACACTCATGATGTTGTCAAAAAAGGATGGACTGATCATTCCGCAAAAAGTAGTCTAGATGCTCCACCGTCTCGAGGAAAAAGAATCATTGTTGTGCATGCCGGCAGCGAGGATGGTTTTATTGAAAACGCGTTGATGTGTAGTGCAAAAAATATTTCAGATAGCTCAGCAGACTACCATGAGGATATGACGTCATCTTTATTCGAGCAGTGGTTTACCGAGCAACTTTTTCCAAATATTCAAGCAAATACAGTTATTGTAATGGATAATGCTAGCTACCATTCCCGTCAACTGCAAAAAATTCCATCTATGGGAACAAAAAAGGACGACATGTTGAAGTTTATGAAGGAAAATCATATTGACATTCCAGAAAAAATTCCCAAAAAAGAAGTGCTACTTGATCTGATAAAGAAGAAAAATATTAAAGTAACATACATTACTGATGAACTTGTTCGGCTACATGGACATACAGTCTTGAGACTCCCACCTTACTATTGCATATTTAACCCTATTGAACTTGTGTGGGGTTGATTAAAATCTCGTATCAGAAAACAGAACAGAACTCCAACCCTTAGTAAAACTATTATTCCACTTATACGTCATGTAGTGGACGAACTAAAGGCCACTGATATTTGGAAAAACTGTGTCGACCATGTTATCAAACTAGAAAATTCTTATTTTATACTGCCCCCCGTAAAACCACTGATTATTTCTTTGGGTAACAGCAGTTCAGAAAATGACACAGAATTTAATGACTTTGATGAGGATTAGTTTACTTTTTTTATAGTACTAGCTTGTAAGTGTTTAGTCGATATTTTGTAACTTATGTAGTATTATAAATTAAATTAAATAAATGGTAGGCAATAAATGTGATATTTCTAATTCAATTTGATTATTTTACAAATTGATTTATAAACAAACTTGGTGCGTCTGTATGTAGTACATATTTTTTATTGTTTAAATATAAATGTATAAGTTTAGTCAGTGTTTTATTTAAAAGTTTGGGTTTTAAATTTTTCGTAAAATATTCTTAAATACTGCCCATTACTGGCTCACCCGAGTTGGCACTGAACAAGAGGATTAACGCGTTCGACAAGTGCTTAGTATTATATTTGCAGCCTGAGGCGCTGCCAATTGGTCGTGCTGTTTACTATACCATGTTTCATGCCAGTAGATTGGATTTAATTACGGGAATCACGTCATGAATTAATCATATTTGTTAACAAGGCGTCATTATGTCTTGTTTAACTCTTTTGACGATTATTGTAATAAATAAGAGAAAGTGTCGTCCGTTCTCTTATACGAGTAGGAATTTTTTATTGTCGATGTAACTACCGTAATTGCAATTTAATCGAAGGAATTTCGTAGGGTGCTAGTAATTACTTAAGCAAAAGTATTTTATTTTATAATTTCTATTTTCACGGACGCCGGACAGACCCTACTTTGCAATTTTATGTAGTATTTATCTTCTAAATTGCATTCCACTTAGTCGTGTATAATGTGACTTTCATTCGATATAATGAGATGTTATTTTCCATTCCTAGCCTGGTGTTTGATCATGAGATGCAAGTTTGCTCATAGCCTTGTTCGCCCGCTCTTTCATCGGAACCCTTTCAAACTCGACTATTTTTTACTTAGCAGATTTTGTAGTTTACGAACGCCAATCTTAGTTACTTTAAAGATCTGGAATTTTCGTCGTGTATCGAATATTCGGTACGTCATACATACAGTCGTAAGAGGAAATAACCAAATCTTGGAATTTTCCCGCCCCGACTTTTTAAGGCGAGACGAGATTGGTAAATTTCTCGTCGCGGTTTAAAGTTGAAGGGACTCATAGTCACTACAAATTAATGGTTACTGGCGATCTTGTGAATTAAGAGCTGAATAAATATGATGTAGCAGGGCGGCGTTGCGTCCTTTAATTTTAATGCGAAGCGATTGTTACAGGCTCGATCTGGATATTAACATCAGACAGTGCCAAAGATGAATTTAGTCGTAGGTCAATATTTTTTATTATAATTTTAATAGTCTTGAAGGATGTTGAGCCGTTGAATAGGCATGATCTAATTTTCATTGGAAAATATATTATCAACATTGTTATCAGATTACGAAACAAAAAGTAGTCGCTAGGAGCTAAGCCTGGGGAATATGATTAGCGATTGACATGTTGGAAGCCAACACTGGATTAAGTGGTTTTCATATTGGCGGCTCGCTATACGAGCCAAGGAGCCATAGCTGTACTATAACAAATCAGTCATTTTTTATGTTGAAAGAAACTTATTTTTCATAATCCTTTTCATTTTAAAACTTTAACAAAGCACGTGTAATTTTTATTTCGTGAATATGAACTGCACGGTAAG
This sequence comes from Agriotes lineatus, assembly GCA_940337035.1. Lineage (NCBI taxonomy): Eukaryota > Metazoa > Arthropoda > Insecta > Coleoptera > Elateridae > Agriotes > Agriotes lineatus. The sequence goes on along the minus strand of CALNHX010003631.1, from coordinate 126,540 downwards.
CACCGCCTGCTTTCACGGACGTATTGGAGCCAGATCGAAGGGACTCTCAGATTTTCGACAGTTCGGATATTTTAACATTCAGTTTCAGTGCGAGTTATTTTAGTCTAGACTCAAGCTTTAAGCAATCTCAGTCTGACCTGGCTCCTGCGATAACACGCGTGTCAAGTTTCTGATTATAATTTTTGCACGTACGCTGACTTCATCGAATTCAAATGAAGAAGGGCCGGGTCCGAGGAGTATATTCAGAAAGCCGTATGTATAATTCCGACTGAAGAGAAGGTGTTTTCGTAAAATAATCACGGCAATAATTATGCTATGTTCCATTATATTACACTCATAATCTACTGGTAAATTGTTGCACATCTAGAAATAATATACGTTAATCACGCATACATTTCTGTATCTCAAACAGTGGAGATCAAATTTTTTGTCGAATTATGCATTTAAACGAAAAATTAAAGAGAGATATTCGATTTAGTTCGTCATCTTTTATTAGTCTGTCAAGTTTGATAACACTGGTGCTAACTTTTACCGGTCCATATGCGAAATACTTAAATCTCGGGATTCGGAATCTGCCTTTGCCTGTAAAGGGATGGAAAGTGCATTTTACGCTGTGTGGTTGGCTTTACCATCAAAATCCTTCACAAGCCGCCACTGCATAACGATGGCATTACGAGAGCTTTTTGACTTCTCCACATTTTTAATGACAATTCACGCATTTGTATTTCAAAGGTTTTTAGCAACCGCGTAATCATTTTCTCTTCTTAAGAATCGCAATTGTAGTTGAGTAATATGTTTTACATGTTGCGCCTGGGTCGTAAAAATGCCATTTCCATCAACATATTGCGTCAAAGTCATAATAGTACTGAGAATTTTCCCAAATGCTGAAAAAATTAATGATATTGAGTTTTTAGCCAAATATAAAAAATTAAAAAGTGCGAGTTCCAGAAAATCCGCACAGTTTGCGAGTTAACTTCAGGAGCTTACGAACTTGTAGGTAACATTTCAAGAAGAATTTCTAGCAGCGGCGGTAATAAAGGTTGCTCGACGATTTTTACATTTAGTATCATGTGGTTGGTTGTCCATCACAATAATTTTTAAATGCGAGAGAGGCGTTGTAGTACAACAAAAAATCGTGAGCGAAGTATTTAATACTAGTTAAGTTTTGTTATTACGAAGAAATTCCACTTCTTAAAAGATCACAAAATTTTAGAATTATATCTCTGGAACCATTGGAAAGCTACAGATAAAGATGGATTCTTAAAAATCCATTTCTTAACCCATACACAGAATATTTAGTTATTAGCCAATATTAGTATATTTTGCTGGACCCACTCTCTTTAAAAAAAACAACACGCACTCTTGCACGGACAATTTCATTCGGCGCCCTTCTAATACTGACAGTGAGAGTTGATTCAATTCACGTTGAAATGTGTGAACATCAATTTTAACCGTCAGAACACGGCTTTACACATAAAGACCGGAAATAGTAAGTCAAAACTATACTTAATACACAGTTTTGTAAATGTTTGTAATTGTTATTATTGTTAATACACATATTACAGCTTCACTAGTATCTAATTTTTCCTCAAATTTGTCATAATTTTTTGCACATCCTGTTTCTGTAATATGTATACAAAGACGGCTACGGGCGATTAAAATAATATAATTTAAAATTTTGATTGTGTCCAATATAACCAATAACTATGCCTAGTTTCATTGTTAAATCAGTAAATAGACATAGATTCCCAATAGCGTGAAAATAAACTTAATAATTGCGATTGGCATTTGTTTGCAACCATTATAGATTACTTCGTCTTCTTTCTCTTTTCCTCTCAGACTGTTCAATTACACAACGTGTAGTTTTATCAGCCCTCTTCGGTTGCAGCTCGGGTATGCTAGCTTAACCAGTTGTACTTAAGGGGAGTATGCCCTTTCACAGGGGTCACAACCACCGAAGGTGACCGAAGAACGAAGAAAAAATCAATGTCCGGGCTTGAGATTTAAATTCACTACCTGCAGACTTTAGGCTCAAACGCTTTACCTCTGTTTTTGAAAAATGAACATTAGCTTGAAGAAATAATCCTTATATTTATTAACATTAATATTAATATATACTTATACACATATTACAAAACAGTCTTAATAAGGCAAAGAATATCACAAAATAATATAAACAATGCTGTATACCAATGGGACCATAAGTATGCAACATCAATGAGATAGCATGAACAAAAGCACATAATACTTGAGTAAGAAAGAGATAACCGTACAAAAAAATTATTTTAGTAGACATATTTTGTTGACATATGCCATAATTAAAATGAGCGTCAAGTCTACTCAAATATTTGTTTCTATGTTCATCTCTTTCTTATTCAATCATTGAATTCTTTTTTTTTATTCATGCTATCTCATTGCTGTTATATACAGGTTGCCTAAAATTGTACAAAACATGGCAATTCCATGAGTTGGAAAAGGTTCATAAGGCCATAAGAGTAATCGAAATAAAAAATGCAATAATTACTTTGGTAGCTAGGCCACAAGTAGGTACAATAGCTACTTGTTGCCTAGCTACCAAAGTATTTATTGCATTTTCAATTTAGGTTACTCTTATGGCAAATAGTATTTGAACCTTTTCCAACTCATGGTATTGCCATGTTCCGTACAATTTTAAGCAAGCTTTGTAGTTATGGCTTCATCGGAATTTTGAGCAGTAAATGTTCTCAGTTCAGCTATTTTCTTGAACATTTTTATAAAATTCGAGTAGAGCATCTTCACTTACCAATCAATTATACTGATTAGATTAGCTTTATAATATTTGTAAATGAGTGTATAAATACCCGGGTAAATACTCCGGATATTTACCCCTAAAAATAAATACCCGGGTAATTTACATCACTATCTGTACATATTTGCTATAGTTTTTTAAATTCTTGTGACCACCAGAGAAAATCATATACCTATGATATGAAAAACTACAAAATGGCATTAGAGCTGATGATGGCAGAATATAACAATACCGGCTAATTAACGCGAGACTATGTTTGAGAATTTATTGTAATTTGTGAATGTTTTGTCTTTTTAAACTCAAGTGTGTTAGACTTCATTATATGATTTCATGGCGTGATTAGTATTGCAAATAAATTTATCAAAAACATAATTGGTACAAGATGGTTGTAACCTATGAACTATAGTATAAAAGTATTGTAATGGTTTTTAGTGTAAGGGTTGATATCAGATTAAAAAGGTTAAAAGAATACAGTATTAAATTACAAAGATGAATTTATTTGAAGGATATAAAATTTGTTAATATGTATTTGATAAAGAAATTAAATAGAATTGAAATTCAATTAAATAGTGCCATATAAGAAACAGAAAGGTTCTAACATAATTTAATTATTATCTGAAATAAAGTGGAGGATTAATATCAAATACCTATTCGCGAAATATTATTCAAAATAGTGGGTGTTAAATAAATATGATACAGATTATATAGAGTGTTGGACTTGGATTATATGCTAAACAATATCACTAAGGAGGTATTATTTATTATTAGAATGTAAAATGATTTTGGACTGAAAAAATGTACCTAATTCGTTTGTAAGCGTATCATTTTCTAAAATAAATCCTTTATAAAAAGATTTTTAATCTGTTTGGTATGTAAAGGGTTGTGCATTATAATAAAATTTGCAAGAAGAGTTAAAAATGAAATTTTAAAAGATTTGAATATGTAGTGATGTTCAAGAAAAGTTTGCATATGGTGATAGTGCCATATGTAAAACAGCAATTTCTGGAATTGGATGCAGAACTAAGTTTATTTGTTGTCAATTAATTACATCATTTGAATTGGATAGCAGGGGCTGGTTTTAGTGGAAGTGGTTTACATAGAGTTTGTTAGCAGAGTGAATGTCTTATGATATAGATAAAAGGTTTTTCATCTACTGGAATTGTACTTCGCCAAGCTTGTTATTGAAGATACATCTTGTAACTTGCATCTAGTCGAGGTTTGTGGTATTAGGTTGTCAACGGCTTGTGAATTTTGGAAGGAAGACGTGGAAGGTGTTTGCTTCTGATGACTTTCGGCAGTTCTGTTGGAGAAGTGGTAGATGCCTTGTCGTGTTTCGCTGGGAAGTCTTTGCGGTTCCTGGTGGTTGGTAGTGTTCGTGCTGGGATTTTTCTGGACGTTGGGAGATTTCTGTGAGGTTACCGGATGCATTTGGCTTGGTAAAGGAGCATATCGAGGTCCATAGACAGGTGACAGGCTACAGGTATTTATCTAATAAACTGAAAGTAAAACATAGAAAGAGCGAAGTGAGGGAATTATAAAAAGGGAGTACTTACTATTTAATATTTGTTGAATGACAAGTAATGTAACGAAAAGGTATTTCTAATTGATTTTGCACTTGCATAATTTGAAGTGACATTGACAGACGTGCCAATTGTAACGCAATTAAAAAACGAATTTTCAGGAATAAAAGCAGTATTGATTATACGTGGATCCGACCTGTATTTTTTAAGAGTAAATGTTTTCTACCGGAGCTAGAGATATTTAATAATATTGATAATTCATAATTTATAAAGGGGTAAATGAGTTACTTAAATTCATTTTAAAAGAGAATTGATTGAAAATAAACTAAAGTATAATAAAAGTCAGACGTAATAGCTAAAGCATAATAAATATTGTTATAACATAAAACCATTTACATACATAAGGACCACTATAACATAGTCAATTATAACAGTATGTAGCATTCTTTAAATAATCTTAGGTAACATCTCGGGCTAAAAGAAATAATTGAGTAGTAAAGATTAAACCGGGCCCCAATTCACCACTGAATAATATGACAATTTGAAATTGTGAAATTGGATACGACAAACTTTATTTTGTAACGGTGGCATCGGAAATGGCAAGGAATTACGAACAAATACGGTACGTGCAGGCTGTAAACATGAGAAAATACGAGCACAGCAGTTATTATTAAACACCTTCGCTATTGACGACCTTCAGACAGTCTTTGCGATTATATATGGTCGCGTATTCGGTGAAAGGCACTTAAGTTTATCAGATGCTTGCAGACCGGTTGTAGGCATAGGTTCTTGCTCAAGCATATTCGATAGATCCTGCGAGCAAGACAAAACACCAGAAAAAGTTAAAACAGGTTTGCCGATGCTTGCAATCAAAAAGTAGAGAATGTTCAGCATAGGTCAGTGCTCTTTTAGACGATTGGCTATTTGCTCCCGCCATGCATTCATTTCGATGCAGCAGAGCTAATAATTTGATTATTCGCCAAGGATTTGATGGCATAACTTGCATTGAATACAATTTGTTTTTGTCGCAGTTGATTAGTTGCTGTTGGGATTAGCTGGTTTTTCGTGTTATTCTATTTGAAATTTTTATCACTTGTTCTTGTATTTTTTCCGTGTAACACATTTTGGTTATTTAATGGAAATAGTAGGTATGCTTGTTACAATATGTTTCAACTGTACATTTAGATTGCTGTATTATGCAACATAAAAAGTATACCACTTATGCTAGGTTTACACCTTTTTTGCATGAAGGTTGGTCTTGAATTTTTGTTAGTTACATATGAACCGTATTTTTGATTTTGTTGTATAACCTGTATATTGTGTCACCTCCAACAAACTTACTGTGTGGAGAAGTATTTAAAATCTAAAATATTGTAAGACTGTCCATGTTATTAATTAAAAATGTCTTCAATTACCCGACACTGACTGGATACAAACATAACAATTACTAAAGTTCATTCTGCTTAAATATGGCAACTTTGCGTATGAAGGTGTTGTGTCATGTTTTCTAACCTACATGCATTTGGCAACTATATTCTCAAATATAAACCTCGTTTAAACACAACAAAGTAATTCTGAACAGCTAAATTGTAGGAACGTATGGCCAATCTTCATGTAAAAAAGTTGTGACATAAAATCATATGAGAAATTTAAGTTTAATGCTCTAGTAGTCTAATATACTGTGACAGCTGAATGCTCTAATAGTCGGAATTACAGGAAAAACTAATGATAATCTTGCAAACTTCAATGTAAGTAGCATAGCCAGCTGTGAATGCCCAAAATATCTTTCAACGGGCCAACACTAAAATGATCAAAACCAAATAAGGGCGCCACTAACTTGTTTGTTTAACAGCTCGCGAATCTAAGTTGAAGGGACATATCTCAAAAATAAATTTATTAGGTGCGTGCTCTTTGGTAACCTGTTATAGAAAGAAAAAGACATAAATACGGCGCAATTAACGTGATATTTATTACCAATAAACACAGACAAATAGTATAATTCGTAATTTCGTATCGAAATAAGATATTTAAACGTAAGTAATTGAAGCCAACCCAATACCAAACGCATGACGCGTACACGTAGCGTTCACAGCATAACTATATATTTTAATATCAAAAGTAAACTTACGCACACGGTACCACGAAATTACACATATAAATCACTAAGAAATCAATATATCAATAAATGGTAAATCCGACATAAACAGGAAAATTTAAATATCGTAACCTCACAAACTTATTCACGCTAATACATTTAGAACTGCGTCAAATATTTAATTAGATTAAAGCAAGGTTATGGCTATCTGTTGAATTCAGCTTTCTAAAAAACGTCCAAAAGGGAAGCCAAAATCGCAACTAGGAACTCAAATCTAGAAATGCATTCTCACAATCCAGACACTCAAATCGCGTAAATCCATAAAACCCAAACACAAAGAAAAGCCGTGAAATAGCTTGACGCAATTAGCGCACAAAGGTGGAATGTATCCTGTGAAAACTTACCGCAGGTGTAATTCGGCTTAGTGTTTTATCTTCAAACCTAGGTAAAGTAATAAAGACTTATAAAAAACTATTGAAACCAGCTGAAAATGAGTAAGAATAACAGCATGTGTTTTACGGCAGAACTCTCCATAAGAACCGCTATCTTCAGTAACTTTACCAGATAGTGTATTTCCCAGATTCCATTTAACCAACTGTAATGATTGGGAAAAATATAACAGATACAGCAACCACTCAATTACAAATCCTGTATAAAAGACGAGTTCAGTACAAACTCGTTCGATTGAACAAGTAAACAAAACCAATAAGCGATTTCACCACCACAGTGGGATGAAGTAACCCTAGAAAGTCTGACTGTTTAAGGAAGTTACTAAGCGAGCGCGCTTGGACTCACGGCGACAAATGAACAACTTCGCGAATTAGAGAAGATAAACAAAATCCAACAGAAAGCGCCTGATTAAGTGATAAGCCAATGCAGTACGAGATATCACACGTAGGTTACCGAATAATCCAAATAATGTAATAATGAGAATGGCATTGCAAGTTACTCACGTGGGTCCAGAGACACTGCCTATTACAACCATTTACAAGTATTCAGTCTTAATAAATAGACTAAAAATCCATAATCTATACCAAACTTCCAAATCTTCAAACGCGATATTTACCAGACATAAATATGTACTATAGTTAATTAGTTTTTTACAATATGTAAATTGAGAGTTCCAGTGTCACAGTGAAGTACATTTTATAATTATTTATGAACTGTCATATAAATTCATGTTGACAGTTCTATACTTATATTTTTTCAATATTAATGCCGTTTTCGAAAAAAAAATGTGTGTCTCGAATGCGAAATGCTACTTTTGCTTTAAAAAATGGGAGATTTTTGAGGAACCGGTGGCGAGTAAAAAAACATTTGATACATTCTAGCTACACAAATAAATATTTTATGTACTAAATGTAAAAAACCATTGTCATTTGTACAGCGTCAGTACTAAAAGGTGGGGAAAGAGCGGGTAATTTTGAATTACCCCAACTTTCTGGTTACATGTCATTGGTGACACTGCAAGTCTATGTCAAATTCGAGGTTAGCGGGTTAGTTTCCGCGTCAATTTTGACACAGTGCCACCAATGACATGTAACCAGAAAGTTGGGGTGATACACTTGCGAGAAACATAACAGCAAAACATTACTAGGATATAATTCACAATTTCCCGTTCTTTCTCTACTTTTTAGTACTCACGCTGTATTATCGGTTCATGGAAGCATTTCAGGAAAATCATCAAAATAATGCAACATAGAGGTTACGAGACGTAAAGGTTATCAAAGTTTTGACGAATAAAGAGATAACTGAAAAAAGTTTCCGATATTGTCAAAAATAAAGTTTTTGTAAAATCGTACTAAAATATGGTCATTTGTGCATTAATTTGCGGGCGTAAATAGTGCCGTTTGCGCCCTAAGGCCTAAAAATAATTTGCGGGCGTAAATAATGCCTTTTGCGCCCTAAGGCCTAAAAAACCAGCATCACATTGGCAACCAACAACAATTTGCTTTTTGAGAACGAATCGTGCCATTTATTTTTCAAAGCTTTATGGTGGATTTTACAAAAAATCTTGTTTGCATTTCGGGCGTGAACGGCGATTTTAGCCCTTTGGCGTTTTATAATCCTTCGGCCCTTCGGGCCTCTGGCTTATAATTCCGCCGCGGGCCAAAATCGCCTCCTTCACGCCCTTAATACAAAAATAGCTATTTCCACATGAAACAACTTTAAAAAAATGTGAAAAATAACAAAACCTGATTTACATCGTAGATAGGTGTAATTGGATATTTGAACGTAGTTTTCGATTCTAATCAACTTTTCTTAATAACAATTTTCGATATTCTCACAAATAAAGGTACTTTACTCTTGAGCAGAATTCATATTTTTTGACGTTACTCGTATACGGCTCAAAAAAATTGGTATATGATTATTGAATTTTAAGTTTTGGACCATGCAGAACTTTTTATAAAGAATAACTTTTTTTCGTAAAATTAATAATAAAAAAGTTTTCCATATGGTGCGAACTTAAGCAGACACACTGTATAAGCCGTTAGGCTAAGTGACAGCAATTTAAGTTTGTAGGACCACTGCCTATCAAATGAATTAATAAACCACAAATAGGAATTAACTTTCAAGTATTCAAGTCACAAATTGCTAATTATACCTTAAAGTACAACTTCAGGATAACCACCTGCGCTATCGCAATTGACATAAATGCACACTGCCCAAAGGAGACCGCTTATTTGAGATACAGGTACATGATTATTTCAGCAATTTAGAAACAATTAAATTCTCGCTCTTTAGCGTTAATAAAGAATTGAATCAAAAGAGTGATTAAACACGCTTCAGTTTGAGTTTCTAAGGCTTTAGTAAGAACTGATATATTGGCGGCCTTTGCCTTTCTCGTTCAAGAAAACGCTGAGAAGTTGCAATTATCCAGCGATCGGCAGGGGAGATTCTTGTGCGTTGCATCTTATCCAAGACGACTTCTAAGCCGGAATTCGCTGCATGATTCTTAGAATCCCAAGGTCGCCACTGTTAAGAAGACAGCGAACAAGAGGCGGCACGGTATTCTGGCTAACGTGTAGAAGCAAAATCGGGAGACCGAATAGGCCTCATGATAGCTTCATGGCCGGCCTAGATATTGAAATTAGTATGCGAAATTGAGCTAGAAGAAGCATTCTTACCAACGGTGTTCACGGCCGATTGTGCAGAAAACATCGCCGCGGCGGTTTTCGTTTATTGGAAGACGCAGGAGAGCCAGCCTAAATATCGGAATTAAATGAGCATTCTTACCAAGCTGTCTGCGCCCATTTGCGAAGAACCAACGCACTAGCGGCTTTCGTTTGTTTAAAAGCAAGTACGGCTTCAGCCTACCCAACAGTTAGATCCGCAAGGTGTGCTTCGTGAAAAATCAATACTAATCGAGCGATTCTGTTTTCCAGCGGCCTACTCGGAATTGAATGCTCGCTAACATGCTGCGACAGGAAAGCTGCAGGTGTTTATCTCTAAAGGCAGACGCTTGCTGCGATAAACCTGAGTTCTTTTGCTGTAATATTTAGATATAAGGTGGTCCGAAAGAAGGTGCTAATCGCAATAACGCGCTATTGAAATGAAATTGAAACGGGGCGTTACAACTTTCACGTGTTGAAAGTGTCGAGAAGACTTTTTTTTAAAGTTCGATGATGGTAGCAGGCTTTGGGAGAATTAGTCCCACAACAACTTGCTAAGATTTTCCACTACGGAATTTATAATTTGCTGAAACACTGGAAGTTGTATCTTAATAATTCTAATGGGGATCATTTAACAGGTGTACCTTGTTAATAAACGTGCTCTAGCTAAGACAGTGTTATAAATCAAAATCTTGATAATAACTGATGTTGATGTGTTTCCAGTTTAGCTTCTCTTTTTACAATTTTTTTTTGCTTATATGTTATTTTATATGAAACTTCTCAATTTTTTAATACCTCAATTTAATTCAACATTATCAGTTAGCATGATATGTGATTCGTATGAAATTGGCAAATTTTTCACTTTGTTTCAATTACTCACAGTCTAATATTACTATAACAGGGCTTTACAGTTTCCCTGCAGCGCCGTTTGCTAACTTTATTGGAACTATAGAACCTAGGTTTATTCTCATGATGGATTGCATCAATTGATTTGTTTATGTATGTTTCGTACCTATGAGTATAGCCACACAAAACAGTAAAATAGAACTACTAAAAATAAAACAGGAATAATTCCTGGCGTTGACGGGCCAATCCATCTACTGCAACAGATGATCGTTTTTGAGTTGGTTGGTCCCCATGGAGCCTCGTATACTTTACGTATTGTACGTTTAGGTACTGCTTGGTGTTTTCTGTATAGGCTGCGTGTAGTTTGCAGCAGAAATTTATTATCGGCCGCGACTATCTACAGCAATGGCCGGCTACTCCTGGTTTCTTTATTGCACCAATAAGGATAAGAAAAAATGTAATCTGAAAAGCCGTGCAGGGCTTGTTTTCGTAGGTAATATCATTCTTCCACGTCGCCGGAATTCCCAGAACAGTGATTCATCTCGGAAGTAGATAAAATATCTTGAAAAATTCTGTTCACATACACGTTCAAACTTTACGTTTTTTAACACGGCTGGGCTGGTGCTTACCTGAGTTGAAAACAGGTAAAACGCCTTTTTTAAATAAATTTGTGAAATAATAGGATAGTTTATTTCGCTGAAAAATCATTTTGTTCTATATACAGATTGTCCGAAATCCGTTTGGAACATAGGAAATTAAAGAGTGCGACAAGGAAGACATAAACAAAATGAGTAGCAAGACAAAGACACAATGTAATCATGGCTAGGTAAATTTTTAAACTAAAAGTCAATGACTAACAAACGCTTCTGTGAAATATTTTATCTGTCATTAAGAGTATAAAGTGGGGTTTAAATATACTATTGTTTACTATTCACCTAATTATTTTAATTATTTAAACCTCACTTTATACTCATAATGACAGATAAAATATTTGACAGAAGCGTTTGTTTGTTTCATTGACTTAATTTTAGTTTAAAAATTTACTTAGCCATGATTACATTCTAACTTTGTCTTACTACTCATTTTGTTTATGTCTTCCTTGCCGCACTCATTAATTTCCTATGTTCCAAACGGATTTCAGACAATCTGAAATCACTGCACTACAGTCGGTGTATTTTCTATGTGATTCATAGTAGGCGGGGATCATTCATAAAATTTTATAACAAGCACGATGTACTAGTACTAGTTAATCAGTTAAATTCCAATGATCACAAGATAACCAACTTAAAGTGAACCCAACAATGTTTTATACATTCTATTACAATATTATATTACAGCCACTAAATTATTATTTAGTAAGGTTGAGATTTATCAATAACATGTGAGTGACATTTGTTAAACAAACGAACTCTGCAAGAGGTTTGTAGGAACTTCCCTCGCTAAATCTCACCACATAGCGGTAAAAATACCTTAACGGTCTTAATAATACTGAAACAATAAAAGGAAACACTTGGTAATACGAACTACGTCAATTTGCAAGTAAAAAAAGATGCAGACGATGGGATTCGGCTCCTCCCTCAGCTCCTGGGATCACCCCGCGCGGACCCGGTCGCTAGTCTCGTTCGGTCACGACGGCAAGCCTCTTATTTTAGCTTATACTGATTGTTGCACATGTTTGTCCTTTTTATATTGCCCTGTATCTGATGGGTCTCACTTTTGGAAATTGTAAAAACCTGACCTTTATGAAAAATGTTACTTTAATCTATTAATGAGTTACAGCAAAAATAGACGTCTTATTTTTTAAAGATGCTCACATATATTTGACCAAAAGTGTATTTGGTTTCGAGCCAGGTAGACATTTAATCCGCATGCAAAATACTGTCTTCTTCCAACAAATAGCTTTGGAGCTATACCGCTAACAGCTGGCCAGACGGGCAGACAGGCAGACGGAATTGCGAAAACATGTTTTTCATCATCTACCGACCCTGAAACGGGAAGACCTAAAGACATCTGAAAAGGTGTTTTTCCACGATTACAATACTTCTTTCGTCTTTAGATGAGGGAAGTAATATACAAAATTCAAATGCTGTTAGAATCACATAAATAAACAGGCTACACCTAGATATCATATACGAGCACATATATATTATCTCCGGCATTGTATTTGTTTTATGATCTACTGCATTGCTAAAATGACTTTACAAGGTTGCAATTGCTATAATTAATAACGTTTTTAGTTTTCATTGACGAAAAGGGAAAAAACATTAATGTAGCGATATAGTTACATACATATACTCCTGGCACAGAAATAGATAATGGAATGCTAGGTGAATTTATTACTTTTACCATTCAATGTTTGGGATTTAATCACATTCCTGTTGCTTGAGTCCGTGTCCACAAGTACGGAATTGAAATTTTGATGAGGTTACTTACCTAACTTTTAAATATGTGGTCATTCTTGTAGAAGGAACTTATCAACTCTGATTTTCTCAACCACTATTTACAACTTGTCGATTGATACTTAACTTTTGTTTAACTAGAATTGATTGTTCTTTTCGTATCAGAGTTGGCCATGGTTTGGATGTTGGTCAATAGTTAGATCTGGTATCAAATATAATGAGAACTGGAAAAATATCAAAAATAACACGCAAGCGACCACACTTGCAATTGCCTCCCAAACAGAATAATACAAGAAATTACTTTGCGCAGTTCCTCAACTCCCTTGGCAACAGAGTTATAGCTAGAGGCCGCCATAATGCAAAACACCCACAGTGGGGATCGAGGACATATCCTTCAAAGGAAAGAGAACGAACTTTCAACTGGTTAACCAAGCTATTGACGTATTGACTGTAGGAAGGTCCTTGTTTTAGATGACTTCTATGTCGTTAAAGGCATCAATCCGAGACCTGATTTATCATCGGATCGCTCACCAATAGCAACAACAATCTCATCAAAACCACTGACAACAAAAGCTAAGCTCTTATTGAACGGACAACTGGGGGGTTATTTAGAACAAAGAAGGAATTGAAAAACTACTTAGTTGATTTAAAAATCATACTGAAAACTGCCCTAGGGTTAGACCAAGCCTTAACAGTTTTTACAAAACACATGCAACAGGCAGCCTGGGTAGCAATACCACAAACACAAATTAACCAAACAACAAAATTACTGTCCTATATTGCTGAGGGACAAGAAGCTGAAAACGAACAAATAAAACCGGTTGCAAAGAACCGATTTGTAGTAGGCAAAACAGTTTTTACAATGAAGTCACAAAAGAGCTTAAAACAATATTAATTGACGGGAAAAACCTTCCAGCACAGGAATTCCTGAGCAAAGTAACACCCGTGGAATTAACAGAAGACGATGAAATAAACTACGAGTCCACAACACCATTAAACAATTAATCCTAATAAAGCTCGTGGTTTTGATTTAATAACCGAACAAGTGGTACATCAATTAAAAGCCTACGCTCAAAGTTAGTGTACATACGAGATCCAAGGAAATGGGAGGTTGCGCAGATGATCATGGTACCAAAATCAGGTAAAAGGTCTGTGGAAGGACGTTCGTGCCGGCCAATTAATTTGTGACCAACCTCGTAAAAATTATGTTAGAACGTAAAACCATGCCCTGAAAGAGAATACATTAATACAGAAGCACCAATTCTTTTAGAAATGATCATGGTACGGTCGAGCAAATTCATCGAATACTACAAAAAAATAAGCAGCGACTTGGAAAGAAAAAGATAGTGTTTAGCAGATTTTCTCGACATCATTCAAGTAGCTACCATGTCAAATGTATGTATTTTTAAAGATGTACCTTACCAACAGATTGTTACAGTATCAAACTGACTTATCGGCACTCCCGACTGTGTGAGTACCAGATACCTAGACAAGTCCGGGAAATGTGCACGCTCACCCTGGAAATCGTAAGAAACAGGCTAAAGGCTACGGCTCAGATACGCTCAGGGAGGGGGCGGAGTCCCAAAACGAGACACCACAGGGCAGCACAGGGCAAGGGTGTTGCTATCTATATAGGGTGCTACCGAATAAATGAGCGCCACAAAGTCCAGAACCAAGAGACCCACGTTCAACCGGACCTTGAAGGTTAGACGGGGCGAAAGATACTCAAGTACTGCTTTTGGAAGCCACAGCGCAGCTACCAACGCAACAACCTACCTTCAGCGCGTGTCCACCACGTCAGGGCCTCACCTTACATCGACCGTAATATAGTGACTCAGTCACCCTGTAAACAAACATGCACAAGACACAAGGGAAAAATCATAAGACGGCACAGTTAATACATCTATTGGGCCACTTCACATGACCAACCAACAACTTACATGGTACCGACGTGGTCGGTACGTATAACAATCTGTACTAACTACTTATGGGATACGCCCAGCTGGGAAGCGCTTTACCTAAAAGTTACGACGCATGCTGAGACGCACAAGACAAAATTAGTTCCAGCTATATGACGGTTACTGCTAAACAGGTATATTACACACGCGTGAGATTCACACATGGGTGTGCCAGACATCAATTGGGAAGCCCGGCACGAGTATGTGAGTTTAATTGCAAACACCAGACTGCTTGCAGCAAAACAGTATACAACACTAATATTAAGTGATACGAATTTAATCATAAAAACAAGACTGCTCGCAGCGAAACAATGTACGACACTAGGGTTACTTTATTTGAATTTAATTGCAAAACAAGACTGCTCGCAGCGAAACAATGTACGGCATTGTAGTTACTTTATATGATTTTTAATTGTAAAACAAGACATCTCGCAGCGAAACAATGTACGGCATTGTAGTTACTTTATATGAGTATATTTGCGAAACAAACAAGACAGGCTCGCAGCGAAACAATGTACGGCATTGTAGTTACTTTATATGAGTATATTTGCGAAACAAACAAGACAAGCTCGCAGCGAAACAATGTACGGCACTAATATTAATTTAGGCACATGCTGGCGTAACAGTTTAATGACACAATGATGTTACCTGGGTACGGGCTCAGCCTCCGATACGGAAGGAATGCGCCAGGTGTAGGCGTCGTTTGTCGCTGCAGTGACGTCCGGGATGTTCCCCTTTATGCTTCAAGCGTGGGTGTAATGTTCATGCCCCCTTGGCAAAACATAGAAATGGGCAAGGCCGTTAATTGGATCACTCGGCGATTAATCACGTCTAAACACTGACGGACAAAATTAGGCGTCACACAACCCCATACTAATGAATGAACCAAACCAAGCCTGCAAGCGGGCACCACCAACAGAGACACTCGTAACCTCGTAGCCTGCCAGACACTGTCTGACGCTTCAAGCAACCAAGCGTCCAGCTGCCGTCACGCGCGGCCGGAGCGACCAATGGGGAGCCAAGGACTCGCGTCATACCACCGCAGCTGCCTCGGTTCGAGGGAGGTCGACACACGTTTTATATAAAAATTCGGGAAGGTTTTTCACTCGCTCTCACGGGCTAAATTTTAAATAAGTAGAAATTGAGCGTTCCTGCATGCTATGAAATCACCAGTTACAAAAGCGACTATATATAGGTTCGCACGAAATATCAGCCTGCTGAGCGGGACCAAGAGTCACGTGCGGGCTAGAATTTTTGTGTGATACGGACAGCTGCCGTATAAAAGATACTAGATGGTCGAAACGGGACCGATGCCTGTATATCGGCTCGCCGATTATGTACCAAAACTGTTCTAAATGTTTATTTAATTATCTGAATTAAGGAAAGATAGAAAATGGCCTGACAAGATACGATGAATATACAGATTTATACCCAATTGTGTTAGTCTCACAAGGGAGTGTACTAGAACCGGTCTTGTATCTGGTATACACAGGATATTTACCAGTAATCACATTCAGACCACATTTGCTGATGACACAGTTGTGCTAGCGTCGCATGCCATCCTAGCGCAGCAGCAACAAAACTATAAGCAACTTTCAACAAAATATATCGGTGGCATATCAGAGCTAATGAACATAAGTTGGTACATGTATCATTTACGAAAGTAGCAAGAGACTTAAAGCGAAGGGGAAATAGAAATTCAGGCAGACCCTTGAAGAGTTTGGCAAAGCGTTGGATATCGCCATCCACTGAAGCGTGTAGAAAAATTAGTTATTAGTTATTACCTACGTATATAAAAGAAAAAGTAAATAATTGAAAGTAAGCGTATTGTTACATTTTTAAAGCTAATTTACGAGAAGTAACCAAATAAAAGATGCACAAGGCTCGTTTTAGTGGGGTTTACTCTGAAAGCGTAGCTGTAGGTATAAAAGTCAATTCGGTAGAGACGTAAGTGATGTTATTAGTTGTTAGGTGCCACTAAGGTATTGACTGTAGCCTGAAGATGTTTGCGACGCTCCCAACTCAAAAGAAGGCGTCCCAAGGGGTCGTTAATTTTGGAGTCGTATTTGTTGTCTGAATTTACCTTACTTTGATCTGTTTGGTGTTGCTCAGCTACTACCTGTAAACGCGACTGCATATTGTTTGTCTTCCAATGAAAATGTATTCGTTACGTTGAACACAAGAAATACAAGCAAAAACTTTGGGCGAGTAGCCGGGGACCGGCGTTGTGAAACTAGGACGAGCTAAGTGGGAAATTCTGTAAAAGGTGACGTCACGGTGGTACATTCTATGGGAATGTAATTTTACTCTACTAGTCGACTGGCCAACTGAGCCGACATGTTCAAATGGCGTTTAGCCTTCCTGTAAGGGGAAAATTCGAACTTGGTGTTGGTTAGGCGAACAATTACCAATAACATCTATATAAACAGCAAAATATCAATTATAACACAAAACAGGCATAACTATTTTATCGACGATGGGGGATGCAGCTTGATGCAGTAATTTTTGCAATACCAATTTCTGAAGGTAAGGCGGCTGACTTCTCGCTAGAAACGGCGATCTCAATGTGAGGGGGGGGGGGGCGATATGGTCAAAACCCTAACTTCGGGAAAGTAACCAAGAGGCCAACGGGACGGCACACGCGGTTCGGTAAAAGATTTGAGGCACTCCTCGAGGCGTTGGGACGAATCTAACGCCCAGGAAAGGATTCAGAGCGATGTGCAGTTCTGGACCGATCAAAACCGATCTTTTGAGTCCCCAAGGGTTTAAGCGCTGTAGAAGTTTTGATTGTCCGAAGTAACCAACGCTTCTTTTTACAACCGCAATATTACTTCTGCTTGCTATGGCATCACAAAATCGTAAAAACGCCGCGTGCGGGTCGCTAAATTCCTCTCAACCTTCTCCTTAACCCAGAAATAACTAGCTCGCGCCAGAGTAAAGGACCGCTCAAGAGTAATTTCCTTGCTCGATGACGAGTGCAAGACTATTCCTCTGGGCCTCTGTAGACGTCGGTCGCCTGCCTCACGTTCAGCGCAAAATCATCCCTTCCAGCTATCTTAAGATCAGCAGCGTGCGCTCGAAATTCTACGCGGGAGAAGACGAATGTAACAGTATTCTTAACTATTCAATATATTATACGTTAGCGTTAAATTAAGTAGTCAAAGGAGAATGTTCACTGGAGCATTCCCTACATACTATATATTTATGTAATCATGCTATTAATAAATTGTCCTTGGACATATTATACAGTAACTAGATTTAATAAGCAAACGTATAGATTAAATACGAAAGGCAGTGCAGCTTTCCTACTTTGTTTAAGTTAGTTTATTTACCTATGCAACGTAGAAACAAACTGAAAGGAAAAAGTGCTAAAATACATTGTGCTTAATAAAACGATAGTAATTTTTATTAAGCTTGTTATTTTGAGGTATGGCGTAATTTTTTACTGGAAACCGTAGTTGCTAAATAAAAAGACTCAATAAAAAATAGAAGGAAAATAAAAAATAGTTTCTTTGGAATTATATAAACTTTCTGTAAAAAAAAACAACGGTAACATTAAGTTAAATCCATAAAACTGAACTTCTATTTTTATTTATCGGTTTCTCTGTTTCTTAAAACCGCGCTTTATTAAGATTATATTGTTGCCTAAAATTTATATTTTCTGGCATATTTACAAAAAATAAATAATGTAATTTTGTGTGATTGCACTTTCGCAACATTTCAAACAATGTTCCGAAATCATGAATAGCAGAATATGCGCAGTGCGATCAGCAAGATATGCTAGATGGACCTTTACAATGAAATCTCATACCATTGACAAAGCAGTTTTAAATTTTATCCAGTAGAAACAGTAAAGGGTAACTATGTTGTATACCAAAGCCTTCATATTGGGAAAGGGAGTTTGGTTTGAGCTTGCTTTCATATTTTAACAGAAGCCTTTTGAAGCTTTGATGTACCGATTTGGTATTCTGATTATTAAAGGTGAGTCCGCACATGCATGATATTCAATATTAACGTGAAAAGCAAATTCTTACACATACACACAATTATGGAGTCGGACGGTATGTTATGTTCGTAGATATCGTATTACATTGGCAGTAGTCTCATAAAAACAATTTTTAAAGACTTGCATATTGTTTACTTACTACTTACAACTTGTGGATTTTGGAAAATCGTTGAAACCACGAACCTTGTCTTCAGGCTCAAAGTATTGATACATTTTGGGGAGATGTGAAATTTGTGTTTGGCAAATTTCGGGCATTATTGATGTATTTTTAATAACTCTTAAAAGTCGTACTTCACAAACTGGATATGCTAAAAAACTGTGAATTGATATGAACAAAGCGTCGCGCGCTCTGTAGATAACTGTTTAATAAATAGCCACTTTCCTTAACAAGAAATAATAGCAACAGGAACAAATAAAGACAAACTTGAATAATAAGAGCGTATTTAAGGAGAGGCGGAAATACAATTTAAACGAGCTGAGTTTTGAAGCTGAAGTTCATCGTTTTGTCTTCCGAAAAATGTAAATTCCTTATTGTATTTGTTTTACAAGAACCCATAATTACTTCTTACTATTATTATCATCTTTTAATGATAGCTTTTGTGGCATTTGACGTGTTGTTGAAAACCTCTCACTTATTTGAATCGCTGAGATGTGATACAGTAGTGAAATTTAAAGGACTTTCTCAAATATCTTGTAAATAGCTCATTTTTATTCATTTAAGAAATGACCAGTAATTTATCTTTCTGGAGAAATTGTCAACAAAATTTCATATATTGATTTAAATTTACGTGAAGGCTAAATGCCAATCGTATCAATGTATCAGTGTGGGCACCTGCTGAATCGATTACTTGGATTTTCAACAGTGTATAATGGTACTCGTATATTATTAATTCTGCTGAATATCCTATAACAGCGAGTTAACACATTTGGAAATTTTAACTGTTTCATTCCAGTGCTACTGATGCCGAACGCAACTACAATAGAAGTTCTAGAGAATAATAGCTTTGCTTTTCATGTAGAATATTTTTGCAAAGAAAAATCTTCTTTAAGCTAAACGGACTTTTCTATATTCAAGTGTATTGTCTATGTGAATCCTCATGTATTAAATTATCATCCATTTAAATTTTCACTTTAGAGGTACCCTCTCAAAATAATTGGTGTTCAACGCAACTTCAACAAAAGTTTTGGGACTGAAATCTGTTTCCATAGTTACTAAATGAAATAATTTTAATCTAGGAATATTTTAGTACCTTCAAATTATACCGATAGGGCGATAATTATGCAGGTTAGGTACCTAAATTGTACGGAACATGGCAATTCCATGAGTCGGAAAAGGTACAAATACTATTGGCCATAAGAGTAACCGAAATGGAAAATGCAATAATTAGTTTGGTAGATAAGCCAGAGGTAGCTATTGTACCTACTTGTTGCCTAGCTACCAAAATCATTCTTGCATTTTCCATTTCGGTTACTCTTATGGCAAATAGTATTTGAACCTTTTCCAACTCATGGAATTGCTATGCTTCGTACAATTTTAGGTAACCTATATGCAACAGCAATGAGATAGAATGAACAAGAAACTAGAAGGCAATTCATGGGTAAAAAAGAGGTAAACAATACCAAATAGTTTCGTAGGCTTGACGCTCATTTTAATTATGGCATGTCAACTAATTACGTTTACTAAAATAGCTTCTCTGTATGACTACATCTTTTTTACTCAAGCATTCTGTTTTCTTGTTCATGCTATGTCATTGCTGTTATATACAGTGTGGAAGTTAAGTAGGGCATACATTCGGCAACTCTGTTAATCTTCGTTTCTGAAAAATAATCTCGAAGAGGTGTAGAAATTTAAATTGCAGCACGTATTTTAAAGTGATTTTGCAAATTTTTACATAATTTGTTTTAAATATTATGACGTCATCAATATGTTTTAAAGGACAACCTATATTTTTTTAATTTATTTCGGTAGTTTTTATCAGTTTTCAACTGCATGCAATTTTAAATAAGTTACATTAGAAATAAAAATAGAAGTTCATATAGTAAAGATGGAGGAAATTAACAGAATAATTCTAGTTACTTGGATTTAAACTCTAGGGTCGCCGGGATTCGAACCCGGGCCGGCCACCTGAGAGGCGAGTATTTGCTCGCGGGGCCATCTGGTCACCCGAAGAAATTAGTGAAGAAACAAAAAAGAAAAGAAATGAGTGATTCTGGCTATCTGGGATTGAAACAAAAAAATTTAATAGAGATTACTTTTGACGTTGACAATAATTTCAACATACCAAATGAATGTACAATCATCGGTTTTTGTCCAGGTAACTATCCTATTTGAACTTTGAGGTAATTTTTTCATATTGTTTCTAATATAACCTATTCAAAAAATTGTATATCGTTGAAAAGAGATTAAAATTTGTTATTAAAATAAATAAAAAATATATAGGTTCACATTTAAAAAATATTGATGACGTTATACCATTTATAACAAATGATACACAAATCTTGAAATAACTTTTTTGCACTTCCAATCTATCTTTTACTTGTTTTCGGGTTTGTTATGTGTGACGGTAAGGTCAACTTCCTGTATCCTTGTTCGTTGGTATAACAACAACAAAATAACAAGCCCTTTATCATAATAATGGTCCTATAGAACTGCTATAGAACATTGTTTTGTATTTAGTTGCTATTGAAATGATTACCCACTTTATTTAGGCAAACAATATTTATCATATTCAACGGTATTTTTATTTTTATTAGTTGATTGCGCAAAAAATGTTAAACCAGATTCGATGGTTAAGTGCCTTACTGAACAGTCCTCAAAAATAGCAAAACTCAGCCCTTCGGGCCACGTTCTTCTAACTTATTTTCGGCCTGTTCGAAGGCACTTACCGATCTTGTAACGTAATATACTAAATATAACAAACGCGCTATAATTTGAATAACTACAACCCTTTGAAATTTTTTCCTGAAAATAAACATTTATTTACTGGCACCATACTATTGTTAACTTTCATCATAGATACAAAACATGAAAAGCTACTCATAACTCCCTAGGATTTTTTTTCAAAATACAGTCAAACCTCGCCGTTCGCGGGTTTGCGGTTCGCTAATTTGATTTTACGCGGGACACCTTTGTGCTCCCTTTTCTTTGCCGTTCGCGGATATTTGCTTTGCCGTTCGCGGATGGAATTGTCAAAGTTAACTGTTTCAACGTTCACACTAACGGCCGGTCTTATGAAGGCCACTAATCTGACGTTAACTTTAATTCGCTGTTAAAATAAACAAAAGCGCATAAAAATTTGTTTACTAATGAATAACATGTCATAAGCGCCAACGTTTTGATGAGCTTTTGTTTATTTTAACAGCAATTTAAAGTTAACATCAGGTTAGTGACCTTCATAAGACCCGCCGTAAGTAAATAAAGCAAACGCATGCGGTTTATGTCATGAACACCTAAATAACATAATTTATCACGAACTTTTAAACACACTTATTGAGCCTATTCCTTTGAATCTCTTATTACCAAATCGGACCTGAAATAAATTGTAAAATTATAACCTGAATAAACAAATGGACATTCAAGCTCTAGATTCAAGTGACAGACTTATGTTACGTATGGAATTTTAGTTTGTATATTCACGTTTATGTATTTTTGAATTTTTTGAAGTTGCGTAGTACCGGGTGGCCATAAATATCTGAGATCCCGGTAGCCATGGAATTAGCTACTTATAAATGTTGGTTAACATTATAATAAGTATTGGTATGTAATGTAATAAAATGCAAGGTTATTGACACCATTTCTTAAATACGACTCGTTTATAAAAATCTCCTGTTCCAACTCCATTAGTTATTGCTATCTGTAATAATTTTTGACTGATAGGAATTTTAGTTGTGATGACATTAATGACATTTAGTTTAGTTGGAATCATCACTTTAATAAAGCGGTGTTGATTCCAAAGGTAATGTGATATCAGATATTTATGGCCACCCGGTATAAATAAATCTAGTTTATGGAACCTAACCCCGTTTTTATCATTATGTGTTTACTTGCGCATCGCGGTTTTGCGCTTCGCGGCATTCTTCTGGAACGTAACCCCCGCGAACGGCGAGGTCCGACTGTATTCCTCCCTCAATCTCATCGTAACCATGCAACTACAAACAACGTCGCAGCAACCATACATTCAGGCAATCCTTGATGTTACTTACATATATTTTTTTAAATATCAATTTTACAAATATCCTAGTAACTAATAGCTATTTATGTTACAAGTACGAAATTAAAAACGTTTTTGGACGAGCCACAGTTTATGGCTAAGCGAGCGCAGATAACGATGCATATAAATAAGGCGAGTCTAAAAGTCCGCTTTCGTGATTACATACATAACTTTTTATTCTACTGCTTTTGAAGTGTTTTTTCTAATTATAAAATGACAGTTTAGTCGAGCAAGTCGGGAGAAGTGTGTATTTTGATTTCGACCAATGGAAATGGTTGTTAGTTTTTGTTGTTATAATTATTACTGCCGAAAAGTAAAAGTTACTAGTACAAAAAGTGGGAGTTTGCGGCCGCTAAATGCTGCCGAAATTGATAGCTTTTCGATGCAGTAGAACAATAGTTATTTACATATAATACATATATTTTACTGGACCAAGGAGCATATGGTACGAGGCTGTAAGGCCAAGTACTTTTAAGCCCAAGATATGTGTAAAATTTTACCTCAAAATCGCAAATAAAGTCACTAACTAAAGCATAAAAGCATAAAACCGATTCATAACCTTGATATTTTGAGAACGTCATTTTGACAATCGTTTAAAAAACCAGCGATCAGGTCGGTTAAAGAACATTCGGTTTCTAGAAAGTTAACCATTACACGACTAGTGCAGTAATAGCAGTTAGGTAAAAATATTAATGTACTAGTCGTATAACGGTTAACTTTCTAGACTCAAAATTTGACTTTCTTGACTTTTTCAGGTAAAAAATATATGCATCACTGATGATAATCATATTTTTCCCTTCAGGGAAAACATATTCATTTCTCCCTTAATGCATGCAATCTATAACGTAGTTCTTGAATTTATGCTTTACTTAATTTCTACACTGTATAATATTGCCGCCATCCGTGTTAGCACTAGTTTGAAAGGAAAATATTCTTTAAGCTAAGTGATGATTTTTAAATAATGTTGTATATTATTATTATGGATCCAAACATCAATCATTCCACATTTCAGATTAAAGATGAACTGAATTGTTATTCTTTCTATTTGAATCGACATTTTAGACAGTAATTTATCTTCCATAATCACTAAATAAATTTTTTGGGCAATCAAATTATATTTGTACTAGTTTCAAAGGAAAAGATGCTTTAAGTTAAGTGCAGTTTTTTAAATAATTTAGTCTGTTATCTACTTGAATTCTCATTACGGATAAAAACATCATACATAACAGATTCCACATCAGAGACCTTGATATATACAGTGTGATCATAACATTTTGAACATAATTCATAATTGTTATTGAATGTTTAAAAAGAAACGTTCGACCAGGTCAATTTTATTTTTTAAATAGCCAACTTATGACGTAAAAATGTCGCTTATGACGTTACCTATTTCTGAACGGTGACGTCATAATACGTTTTTTCAAATGACAACAGTTTTTTTCTGTTTTTGCATGGACCTTCTTACTACTTGAATGATGATTGAAAAAAATTGGTACCTTACATAACAAGTTTTTTGAAAAAATAGCAGAAGATTTAAATAAATATCTCGCTAAAGTTACAAAACTCATCTTATGTTGTTTAAATGGAAACTTCGTTGGAAACTATCAACTATCATTGTTTTGTTGCCCTATTTTCACTTCTACGGTAAAGGAAGTATTGGATTCACCCCAAAAATTCGAAATTGAGTTTTCAACAGATCTTCACGTTTTAGAGTTCCCTGATTCCAAAAAACATATTTTTTTCATTGGTCTGTCTGTGTGTCTGTGAACAGAATATCTCAAAGAAGAAAAGAGGTATGGCGTTGAAACTTCGTATATAACTTTTGTGTACTATGTAGATGAAACAGCAAGCTTTTGAAGAAAATCGCATAACCGGAAGTAGGTGTTTACTCTTGTGATTTTTCAGTTTTTTCGTTTTTTTCAAAAACGGCTCCAACGATTTTTTTCAAACTTTATATTTTTATTACATTTTTAATGTGTATTAATGTGAATTCCGTTGAATACTTCTAAAGTGGGATTCTTTTGTTTTTTTTTTTCAATTTTTTTATTAACTCCTATTTTAAATAGAACACCCGGTATATTATTACATTTTTGAATTCAGTTTAAAATTCCAGAAAAAAATTGTCTCTTCAACCAACGCTCTATTTCGTACCGTTTTTGTAGAATTTGTAATTCTTTGAAAATTTTTGACAAATGCTTAAAAATTTAAAATCAAATTTTTGGATAATTACAAGATCACTGTAAAAGGAAGTTGTGTGCGTGTATCACACCAGATTTTTTTAGATTCAGATGAAGTTGATTTATTTAAAAATCGATTTGCCTATAGAACAGTGACGGCTCGTGAATAATTTTGAAGGCAGATCCAACCACCGAACGTAAAGTGCTTACAGACAAAAACAGATTCCGATATCCCGAGATCTAAATATTTCGCATATGGACTGGGAAAAGTTAGCATATAGTGAAAACATTTACCAAACTGTACAGGCTAATAAAATATGATGAATTGAATCGATTGTCTCTTTTTCATTTTACATTTAAAGGTATCATTCGGGCAAACAATTATTATTGCCTCTCCACTGTTTGAGCTACGTAAATGCATGAGTGATTGACGTAAGTATATTATTTCAAGATCTGCGATAATTTAGCAGTAAATTATTGATCGTAGTCTTAAGATGGTATATTGGTAGTTTCCGAATATGCTCGGCGGCCGCGGCGTTTTTTCATCAGACACTCTTCGTGCGAAATGTGTAAACATTAGTAATCAGAATACCGACACGCGCCCGTTATCGTAGCAGTCAGGTCAGATTGAACCTGCTTGAGCCTTGAGCTTACGCGGACGTGGCTCCCATTGAAAGCTAAAATATTATTATATTTAGTACTACCTTTTGCCGCTGTACCCGCCCGGAAAGCAAGTAGCGTTTATCGTATAGTTACCTAATCATGATATAAAAATTAATCGTACAAACTTTTTTTTCGGAATAAGAAAATTCTTGAATGACTGGTTTTCGCTCGTTGGCTTCTTATAGTGAGCCGCCACGGCATAGAAATGTTCTTCTTAAAGAGATGGTTTAGTTCGCTCAAGGAAAATTATGTTTATTAACTAAGAAACCTTCCCTTATTTTATATTATATAATTTGTTAATGCAAAAAAGACCTTTTTTGATGCCTTGTGCGCCACGTAAATGAAGAAATACGGAATTTATGTACTAGTACTTAGCTGTATTTTGAACGAGCGTCGTTTTATCGTCTGGTAATAATTGATAGCTTAATTAACCTCGTGTTTACTCAACGCTTAACGACTTTAACCTCCTGTTGTATTGTTTTGCTAGAATAGTATTTTACATGCTCTCTCCAATTTCGTGCGGTTAAATTTCATCGAGGGGCGAATTATTCCACAAAACACATGCTCCCCAACAGTTGAGTAGGAGCAGCCCTTGCTTCACTTCATCCAGCATCTCATTGTAGCTGGAAGTGCAAGTTTGCATAAACTCCCGGCCGTAGAGCAAAATATGGCGGCGTTTTATAACACGCACTCCAGCAGCCTAGAACTACCCGCTTTTTCTTCCAGAGGCTCGGAATAGAATCGAAAATGCCAAGTTTTATGATAGGCGAGCAAGGAAGCAATTTAATTCTTTTCCAAACTTTCTAACGTAATAACCTTGAGTGACTGGTTCGGCGTCTGAACCAACGCTGAGAAAGCGATAGGGCAAATGCAAGTAAAAAGTGATTTACAGTTTGAGAAGTGCGTGTTAGAGCAGATTTAACTGATTCAACGATAGCTGATAATTTGTTAGCGACTTCACATGCACATGGTGCAGGGCGTGTGTGGGTTTCAAGCTTTGAACGCTTTCGGGCGTTTAAATAAAATTTTATGAAGAAGGTGTAGGTTGGAGGACATGTGCAGGTGTTTCAGCCTGAAATCGAAAGACAGTTAAATGCTAGAATCAAAAATACGTTTTATTTTTTTTGTAGTACAACTGCCATTGTAAATTATATTTTAGATGTGTTCTAAAAATAGTGTTTTATTAGGTTATTCTCTCATGTGTCACTAATGAAAACATCTTATTTTGTCCAAAACAAAATAAGATGTGTGGGGAAAAGCTATCACAGTTTCATAGCTTTTTCCCAGTGTGTTGCGTAGTTGGCAGATGTTAACCAATTTGACTTCTTAATATTCAATAGCGCGTTGGGAATATAGATTGATGTGTTAAGGTTAAACTGAACTATATAGCTAAAATTTTAATTTCTATTGAATTCAGTTTTAAGGTTGTCTCTGGATGGATCGAACAATTATATGCATATTATATGTATACCTTTTACACGTTTAGATGATATTATTAATTAAATATCTTTTGGGCCTAAAATTTCTAAAATATGTACGAAGTTGTGGCTAATCCTGTGCGACAATCCGAAATTCCGCTGATAATGCCGGTTCAATTTTCAGTATTCGCCCTACACGTTACGTGGGCGAGCTAGCTTCTAATCTATTACCAAATTTGTTCTCGCTTCCGCAAACTTTGCCAAACTTGTTATGAATAAATTAATTTAGATTAAATTAGAAATAAACTCGTAAATAATGGGGAACGAAAGCAAGGTCCGCACTTCGGCTGGGGGCCTTGCACATTTCAGCGACTCCTAGAGGCACTACGTTAAATATTGAGAATATATAGCGAATTATTTATAAGCAAAAACACACGCGGGAGTGTAACTGGAAGCTCGCGCAACTCTGCGTTTTTATCATTTTCGTTACAGTTGCGCTTCAGCTTGAATATTGCCCTTAGAGACGTTTAATCTTGTGACTGAAAGGAATTCTACTTTTTAATTTTTAATGGTTATGTGAAAGTTATAAAGATTCGCAAGCAATTAAATACATAGAGGGACTATTAACAGTTGTAGATAAATTTTGGTGTACGGGAGATTTGATTAATGGAATAACTATATTTCTTTTTAGCTTAATAAAAATGCTACAATCGAAAGACAACGTTAGCGTAAATAAAAATATGTTTATGCTTCATCTGGTCATCTATAGACTATATACAAATACGCTAGTTTTTAAAAATAGTGCAGAAACTATTTCTTGGCGATTTCGGAGGCTGCCACGGCCATAGTCATTATGCAACCAACGACTTCAGGGATTTGATCGTGTCATTATTTCAACGTTTCGTCCACTTTCATAAGGGGCTTTGTCAGCAGGTGGGCAAAAGAGGACGGTGAGCCAATATGTGAACTACGCCAGAGGCGAAACTTCTGAAACACGGTCCAATCCCGAAAATCGTTCATTACACTATTTTTTGGGCTTTTGGACCTTTTTGCTGGAGTTATATATTTGTATTTGATGTAGCTGCAACAGAATTGTGGAATATTTGTTGGTGTTTGGTGCCTCAATAAAATAGTTCATTCAGGAAAGCAAATATACTTGCTAGGTTTTCCTTTGAGGTTATGTAATTATGTATATTGACGGTTATTTTTTCAAAAATGTTCTTAGTACCACAATTTTACATAGCAGTAGTGTCATTTCGCTCTGTGAAATCTTGCAACTAGTCGATATTATTGATGTAACAGTATGCAATGGTTTAATTTAAGTACTAAATAACATATTTTTGAATTGTTGCTTTGTTTCAGGTCAGTGAATTACAAGATAAGAAATGGAAAGGGCACTTGCAGCTTTCACCCGTAGCTTGGAAATTGCCGATTATAGCTGATTCTGCAACAGGTACTTGTATTAAGACACGTTAATAATTTGACTGTCCACCCTGTTGAATGATACTTACTTAGCTTCACTCGCATTGCCTGACTACGTATTTATTAATATATTGTATCTTCTAAAATTAATGTTTACAAATGCTAGTCGTATAGTTGTTGCGCAGTTTTGAAATTCCAATAAAGTACCAATCTACTCTTCCTGGAAACAAGTGATAAATGAAACATTTATCTAACATTTGTAAACTTGTAAACAAAAATTTACAAATTTGAGTTCGTACAGTGATTAAATATTTACGAAATAATTCTTCTTCCTCGCGTACCTTGTACTTCAGATTTAGCCCCGTGGCTATCTTTTATAATTACAAGACGTTACAACTGCAGTAGTGGAGTTTTTTCGCAAACATTATGGTAATATACCTATTTTTAACCTGCATGAGGTTGGAAAATACGTCATCCTATCTGAAAAGTGTTCCTCTTGGGTGGAAAGTGACAGGTCAAAACTTCCATCTCTTGGTCGGAAAGTGAAATTTCTGTCACTTCTCGAAAATATCAAAGTCCAACGTTTACAAGAGGTTTCTTTTCATTATTTTGAGATTTTAAAGGACACCTACCATTGTCAGACGAATAGTGAACCACACTTTCAAATTTCTAGCCGAATAATAGCAATATATTTTTCCCAAGTTGCCAAACATAACCTCAAAAAAATTAAAATTCAATGAAATTGTTTTCAATGTCTACTTCATATATATAATACACATATATTGCTGGTAGGGCCTGGAAACTTCAGAAAACATTACGGCGCCGACATAGTCTCACTTAGAGTATAACGCGTCTCGTGCGCATGCGTGAGAATTCGAACTCCGCCTTTAGAAGCGAATTTTAAACTTGACCACTTCCCCATTGGGCGGACGGCGCCGCCGCGCTTGCGCACAGCTCACCGTATACATGAAGGAGTTGGTTGTGTGTCTCACTTCATCGGTGAGTTTCCCACTCATAGCCGCTAGCAATATAGTAAGTATTAAATATATGGTCTACTTATTGAAAATTTCTTTGTCAATAAAAAGGATTCTAAAACAATGAGATCTTCGGTACGTAATAAAATACAATAAAATTGATGATTGCGAATAGAATAGTATACTATCGTTCGCGATCTGATTGACCTCGACGCTACGCGTCTCGGTCATTCAATGTGATCGCTTCGCTGTAATGAAACATTTTCCACCTCGCATGTACTATACTATTTCTTTATGGGCTAATGAAATTTCAGAAACGTGGTATTAAGTGTATTGCACTTACTGGTGATTATGTTGAAAAAAACTTGTCATTTTATTTTTTCACACTTGAATATATGAATCCACCCTCGTACCTATGTGTCGTTCGTGTTCATTCGTGCACTTCTATCTAACTTTTAATTAAAATATATAAATAGGGTGTACACTTTTTAAACTGTATTATTGGCGTTCGTTTTTAATTATATTATTATACAGGGTGTATTAAAACGTGCGGAGAATATTTACAGCACACAATTTTATGTCAAAAACTAAACCAAAGATTCTAATTCTAATTCTTAGACGTCCTAGCGCATAGTTTTAAAAAAATTTAGCGATTAAAAGTTTTTTAATTAGGCAACGATGTGCATCTGGAACCCAAGCGGATTAGAATGGGGTTACCCTTGATCGTATTCTCTAATTCTGAATTCAATCAAGTATGCAATATGCCTTAAAGTCACTAATAATGATAAATTGTATTTTACATTCAAAACAGATTTGTTTAAATTATTATTTTTTACAAAAGCTGCTCAAAGTGAGCACCTACAGCGTCTAAAGATATTGTAATCGTGTAACAATGTATGCTATTAGACTTTGCTGCATGTTACGACTATTTATTTCTTGAACTGCATTATTGATACGTTCAATAAGTTGTTCTTCCGTTTCAATTTCTGTTGCATACACAAGAGCTTTTAAAATGCCCCAGATGAAAAAATCTAGGACATTTAAATCGGGACTTTCTGCGGGCCATGATATTGGACCAACACGACCGATCCACTTTTCATCAGGAAAGTTTAGTTCAACCATTCTTTTGTTTAGACTCCTCAGTGGGCTGGAGCTCCATCTATTTCAGATAATTCCAGACCAGACATTGACACTAAATCGAAAATGGTGATTTGTTTGGTGGAAGACATGAGGGTTTTCTTTGGTCCAATGGTGCATATTGAATATGACGTTACGGGTAAATGTTGCTTTACCGTCCATAAAATGTTTGCAGTGAAAGCCGGGTTGACTTATTGTTGTATTAACCATCTGCAAAACTCGATCCGTCGGCGATAACATCCGTAAGCAACCCATTAACTCGCCGACAGTGAAAAGGATGTAGGAGATTTTTTTTTAACACTCGATGTACAGAAGTATGGTTAATATCAATTGAGATACAGAATGGGTACTTTAGCGAGGTTCGTCTTCAAATACATTTAAGATATTCTCTCCATTTCGGGTACTAAAATATGCCGAGGACGGTCTCCACCTACTTCTTGCAAAGGTTCAAATCTTGTTTTTCTTAAGCGCCGATCTAATTTTTGAATGGCGTTAGTATTGGAATGCTTCCTGTTTGGTTTACGTTCAGTATGTACATTTGCAACTTGAAGAAAGTTACCGCCACATTTTCCTAGTATCACATACATATCTGCGTAGTTTGGAAAACTGTATGCCATGGCTTTTATCCAAAACCAAAAACATAAAACTGAAGAAACACGCAAGGAAAAGATAACTTAGAACAGTGATAACATTCAATAACTAATACGAAACGATTCAAGGAGTAGTTGTACCAAAATATTACAAAATAACATTAATGACTTTATTTCAATTTTACTTAGCGTCCTAATTTTTATTATTACAATGTAAAAATAACTCCATTCCGTCCTGTGTTACAGTATCCGGAAAACTGTTAATCAGCAAAGAATTCATGTTTTTAAAACCAAAATTATCCTAAAATATATGCTCTTTAACGTAATCTGCGGATGCGAAGCTTATCGCAAAGGTCTTCAAATAACAAAGCACATTCATAATTACATAAGAAGAATGCTTTGTCACGAAAAACTGTCTTAACTAGGGTTTTTCGGTCCGGGTACCGGGTCCCTATTGGGTCACTCACAAGTCGTTCAGAATATATAATTAGTTCGTTGAAGTAGGTTTAAAATCGCTCATAGGGAAGGAGTCGGAAAGGCTATAATTCTGCAAATGCATTATTCCCGTGTTAAGTCATGTGAAACGAAAGACTGAAATTCATACCTGCAGGTGGAAAACGGCTGTAGCAGAATGCGGCAAACCATTAAAAATTTGCAAACAGCCCAAAAGAAGCGATAATACACAATTAAACTTGTAAGTATGCCATCTGAAAATTCACCACGATGTTGGATGCACTTACGGGAAAATCCGTTTTATTTAGCCCCGGTCTGTAGCGAATCGCTTTTAAGGTCACATGAAGATAACCCACAAATGCCAGGAGAAACGCATAGGTCCAGAAATTTAAAATTTGACAAATTGCACAAAAAGCGAACCAAAATAAAAATAGGCAACATGCTCTACACACAGGTGCTTGAAGAGGCCTACGTCGAAGAAGACGGTATTCCTATATTTGACAGAAAAAGCCACCAAAAATTGACTGCGTAACGAAAAAAATGGACGTTATATGGTGTGGATGATGTCTATAATTTTTTTATATGAGTGGAGTATGGCACAGTGGTAAGTCCTATGGTTCCAGAACAGGAAACATGGGAATCTTTGGTAATGTCAACGGCCACAAAGGCAAGTGCTGACTTCATGGGGGATGAAAGGAGGTGCACTTGCACCCCCTTTGCTCCAACAAAAAATTTTGAAAGGAGAAGAAAACAACATAATAAAAATATAATGGACATTTATTTTATTCATGAATTTATAAAGAAATTCAACTTTTAAACAATAAATAAGTCGTCTCGGTTTTTATCCAAATTTGTCAATTACATTTTCAATAAGGTGTGTATTCTCTTCAAGTCTCTTCTTGTGGACAGCTATCATACACAATTCACAAAAGATCCTGGCAGTGCCCGTGGCCGACTCCAATACAATTCCTTAATCTGTTACTTCTACAGCGGGACCTTTACCTGTACAGCAAGGCTGCCGACGATTTACTCGGTCAGCTTTAAGCAATAATTAATTTGGGTTGCTTTATTTCAACGACTGACAAGTGCTTTATGGGGATAGATAGATAGGTAGATAAACATTTATTAATTAATTCCAATAACATAATCATAGAAATAATAGAAAGGACAATTTAATATTTTAGGAATTTGTATAACAAAACCATATTTAGTACGTATTCGCGTTTCTAAGTATCTGTGATTGTGATTTGATTTCCATGATCTTTATTAAAATTGGTTTAAGGCGAGGGCCTTTATGCAATCAGAGCCCTCAACAGACACGACTTATTTGCAGTCAGTCAGCAGGACCAAAATCAATAAATAAGGAAAATTAGGGGTTTACCTACTATTGCAGTGGTTGCTTAAAATTCTCCACAGGCCAGGGGGATCGAAAGTTTAGAATTCCAACTTCTCGAATGCTTGCCTGTTTCAGCTACGCTAATTTTAAACAATGTTTAACATTCTATTCTGCATTTTTGAGTTCGCTGAACGTCTAGTGCAAGCGTAAGCTTTGAAATTCTCTTGTCTCTTGTTATTGACTTGGTCCTAGGAAACTCTACCTCATTTTACCAACACAGCAGTTGCTTCGGTTTTTTTAACCACTGCTGGGAATATCTAGATCTAGACGCTAGAATTGTATAGCTTGGAAGTGTAGTTTGGCTTCAATGTACGATTTTCATTCCTGGTGACCTATCACAATTAGGTAATCCAACATACAGTACTTTGTGTGGTAAAACTTTTAGAATCGCACCCGTAGTTTTGAATTTGGACGCAGGGGAAAACAACCGTACACCTTTTTATAACGGGAACTTTATCTTCGTTAACGGTATAAATTACGTAATAAGATAGCGTGGGGGTGGTTTCTCTCATCTGCGCTCTCGAGTTAGGGGCTGCATATTCCAAAAAACTAATTCAATTTACCAAACACTGTACGGTAAGACAGATAAGACGTTGCTGTGTTGTAAGTAGTAATCTGAGCCCTAGAATGTTTATTTTATTAAGGTTTTTCTGTGCTGCTCCCCAATCCCAGGCTTTATGACGGTCGCATAGTCTACTAGATTACGGTCTGAGAGCACGCACATGACGTCACATGTCCTCTTGAGCAAAATCAGCAGCGCGCCGCTTGAATTCTGATTAGTTTAACTTACTTTTGTATCGAATTTGTTGCTTACGACTTCCAGCGCAGTTTTTGCCTGTTCGCCCCTGAATTATTGAGCTCTAATTTTTTGTCGCCCGCGCTATTAACACGCGCGGAATTAATATCCCGCCATCAACAGTTTCGAATTATGGAGGCTCTACACAAAAGAAACGCTAATTAACCAAAATAAACAGCACACGGTGTTTACGAAACGAGTAAATTTAATTAAAAGGTCTCCCTTTTGTGTATTAAAAGTCCATTAGGGGAGTGCAGGCCATATGCCGTGGCTTACGTATCTTTGATCCATTCGAGTCGGTTAAACACAAATTCAAAACCGGGCTAAGTAGATTCGCCTCAAAAAGTGCTTTAGCGGGCATCGCTGTTACAGCCAGCTTTACAGTTTATATTAAAAGGCGATACAATTTGCATTTAGTATTCTTGTAAATAGCCTCATTACTAGTTTTTAAATTAATATTATAATATAGTGCAGTAATATTCGCTGATTAAAATAGAATCAATAATTGATTGCTAGAACAGATTCCCTTTGCATCTTGAATTTATCTTGGTACCTGCCTTAGCCATGAAAATTACTTTATTATGGGCACACGTAGCGAATTTTCCACCAGCAAGAAATCATAGGAAACTCTTGGTTTACACATAAGCAACTTAGGATTCATAAAATACAGTGCACAACATCAAATGCATTCGCTGGTTCGTGGAAGTAAACATTAAAAAAATTCTTGAGGGTCGAAAAGGGAGAACTTTGATTTATTTACTGGCCTTTTTAAACTCCCATTTTTGCCAGCTTAATTATTATTATAGAGCTCAACATTACAATGAACTACGCGAACTAACTGAAACATATAGCACAGAATAATCTATTTTTGCTCTACGCCACTGGTTGATAGCCTTCTGCAATCTTCAACCGCGCGCTGCTGCTCAAAACTCGTTCAACATCCAATTCTTTCGAAGACGTTGTTTTATTGCACCCAAACAAGATAAAACAGCACTGAATTTGGATGAAAACACCATAGACAAATGACAGCTATTTATTTGCACATAAGTAATTTCTTCACAAACACATTGCAGAAAATGTCAGTTAAAAACATAAAACTTAACCTCTAACAATGGACGGGGAACTAGTGTGATTTCCCTATCAAAATAAAATAGAAAGTCTCTCGAAGTTTGGCGTCGTTTCCTTTTATACCCGAGGAAAAACAAAAGATTCTAAAACCATTAATTTTCTGAATTTGACGTCAGTTTAAGAACAATTGCATACGCTAATTTCAAAAGATGCTTAAATTAATTGCAAAAAACCCCAAGTCTAAACAGAAAAATAATTGCACCATTATGTGTAGCGCATTTCGAAGCATAAATGTACCGAGGTAGTGCCTTGTCGAAGTGTTTTTAGAGTGGATAGGGCTTCGCCCCACACAAAACCCAGATGTGCTGGCCGAAAAGTGGTTCTACATCTCTGCTGCACGTGTGTGGATGTTATCTATGAGGAGAAACTTTTATTAACGAAGATCTACACGCTCTGCCAGTGGATGTAGGCATCATTATGTTCCAAAACACCCCCTCCAAGTATGTGTCTGCTTTATAACGTACGCGGACCCCTTCATGGAGTGCAACAACTGGTTCGTAACAGCTCTAATTTTACTGGTACATAAATTCGTGTACAATAGTCAATAATCTTTGCTTGCGTTCCCGTTTATGGAGTTCCGGCCAGTTCCTATAGCAGCTTCTAGCGTACAGCAACGACCTCATATGTTTTTCCAGTGCTCTGAGTGTATCATTTCTGCTGCTGTGACCTGGTTTTACACGCACTTTGAACGTAATATTTAGTTTTATCATAATCGCACTTTGACGCACTGTGATACGCACAGCAACTTGGCCAAAATGTTTTCGTCTGTGCTCACTAAAGCTAACATGTGGTCCTATACAGTTGCTGGCTCTTTTTGTGATTTGAAATGAGATCTTCAAGTGTATTTTAGATTGATTTTGCCAAAACATAACCCCACAATTTTCCGGAAAATCACGAAGGTACCTCGAATCGTACTTCGTGTTGTGTGAGACGCACTTCGCATGTGTGCTCGACTTAAATATAAGAATCATCGAAACCTTACTTTTCAAACAAACTTATGTCCTAAATGTGACTATTTACAAACGGTCGAATAAATTCCACGGCAAGCACATCTGTTTGTGGCATCAATTGACCTCTAGTACTTGTTAATGCAATTTTATTCTGATCCAAGTAGAAAATTTTGTATTAAGCATCGACCAAGAGGAACTATATGAGTTTTTTGTAATCAAAAGAATATAGTTTATAAGTCGAAAAGCACAGCGTTAATCGAACTACATTGAATATGTTCAGAATTTGAAGATATCAAATGAGAACACACAACGTTCGCATCCCTTGACAAGAAAATGAATGCAGTGAACTCCATCTAGGATGGACCGGGAGGCCCGATTATATTATTGAAATTCGTGTGAAATGGATCAATTTCCTAAGTTGCACATAAAATACGTATAAATTCCTCGGTTTTGATGGACGTGCATACAGTAAACTTTCGCCTATAATGCAATAAAAATCGCATTTTGGTCCATTAGCACCAGCCTCTACACCGCAAGGTAAATGAGGTTACAGATTATACATCTTATATTATAATAGCTGATGCCGACCGTAAGCGCTGGCGCGCGCACATGCCGATCGTAAGCGCGAGTGACGCCGGCACACGCAGCATGAAGGGCCTGCATACTAGCAAGTGGCGCGCGCTCATGCCGACCGCGCATAAATGGCGACGCAGCAAGCATTTGTATTGTTAACGCTGGCAGGGCCGGACGTCGGCTGGCTACCAGCTTAAGCAAGCATTTTTATTGTTAACCGTTTCTTTACGCTGGCAGGGCCAGACGTAGGCTGGCCAACGCGTTCTAGTACATACATACAAGCAAAATCAAGCGGCACATTTATTAAATTCCTGCAATTGCTAACCTGCGTTTTCAATTAAGTTCACATGTATCTAACATGTGAGCAAATGAAAACGAAATCAAGCTGGGCTTTAAAAAAATAAAATATTAAATGTTATAATAGCAGAAGTGTCAAGTTGTTTAAATTATCAAGTTTTAAATTACACACGTTTTTATAATATAAATGATTTCTGTAGCATATGTGACATTGTCAGCTAACGATAGGCTTTAAAAATTAATCGTTGAGAATATTAGTTATGGTATTCTCCCCATCGCATCGTTTGAATAAAACTTTATGAAACTACCGAAATCATGTACAAAATAGATACGCTCCAATTGCAATCGATATTATGTAACATCCAAACACTACATAACGATCAATACTGCTCTAATTTACCTTGCTACAATGGTAATGGTCCCGGGTGGTGTAGCTTGAACAAGCGTCCACGTTCGATCAGTAGAGTTAAGCAACGCTCTTTCTGGTCAGAACTTGGATGGGAGTTCCATGGCTGCTTCTCTCGGCGCCTCGTGATACGGCTGTCACGGAAATAGTTGATCGCGGATGTCATAATAACATCATGACAGTCGTTAGTGGGGTTGGAAGTCCCCATAAAATGTACAGTGACGCCTATAATTGGCCTAACGGCTGTTGGCTGAGTACCAAAATAAAAATAAAAATAAAAATAAAATAAAATAAAGCTAAAGCTTGTACAATATTTCCAAGAAGTAATGGCCGCTGGACCGACATATTACATTTTTGGTAGCGCAATATTTGTAAATATTACGATAAGCCTGCGATCTGAGGCAGTGATGGCTCAAAAAACGTGAGCCCTTGAAACTGCTATATCACCGATTCGGCAGCGGTCGCTTTTTCGCTAATAATGCCATAAAAGTTCGGGGCTCAGGTTCGTAGAGCCCAGACCAGTTCAGTGCATATGATACGAGCGCCCAATCTAGCATGGGTTATTATTCTACGCACAGCTGTGGGATACGAATATAACGGTAGAGTAAGTGGTCGAATATATTTTTAATTATAAAATAGTTACGTTTTCTAATGACAGATGGGCTCTTGAGGACTGGAAAGCTAGAACCCCTGAGCCCCCAAGGAGCAACCCTCCTGCTTTGTTATTAAAATGTCTGATTTAAAGTGAGCTTTGACGATCTGAATTTCCGGGTAATTAGTTCTTGAGTAGTTGAATTTTAAAAAGCAGAATATTTTGTTTGAGTCGTCTAATAATTATGAGGTAAATTGTCAGTTTAATTGCCATTTGTACAAATAGTAGGATATTTTATGTGAATCTAAAGTGACTTTTTGTAACAACAGATCAATAAAAAAACTAATTAGGGCAGGCTGTGATATGTATTATACGTTTGGCAGTACTGAAGTGTATTGTCATTCTATGTCAAATTCGAGATTAGTAGGTTAGGTTTTGTTTGATGTTTGACACAGACTGACGTAGAACTTAACCTGAAAATCTCGAATTTGACATAGACTGACAATACACTTCAGTACTGCCAAACGTATAACACATAACACAGCCTGCCCTAATTGGTTTTTTTTTGTTGATCTGTCTGTAGCTCACCTGGGCACGTAGGAAAATTACTCTGCGCGTTTTTGATTTCTGATTTGCCCCGATCAAAACTCCCTCATTGCAAGGAAGAAATTCACTTTACGAAACTTGTAAAAACTACTATTTCATGATGAGAGATGATATTGAACATTTTGTTTATATTCTAATTAAAAAGGATGGACTATTAACAATAAAAATCGGTTATTTATAAAAACAAGAGTAGCAAACTGTATATTAGTGAAAAGAGAGGAATAAGTTCTTTTCAACGGTGGCACTGCCATCTTTGGTGGTGTGTATTTAAAGAAGGTAATATCGCGGAAACTATAAAAGTAAATGAATGTTTACCAAATCCTGTATTATTACTGAATCTGAAAAGCCTTCTGATATTGTCTATTATTTTGCTCATTTTTACATTTTACATTGGGACTAAGAGCGTATTAAACTTCCAATTTGTTTGAAGGAATTAATAGCACTGCTGTTATACGACAACATCTTTTTATTTTCCCCATAAAGAGAAACAAGTACTTTCTAGTATATAGCGGTAGCCGTAAAAAAAACATAAAATACCAAGTGGGTGTAATACATGTTCCCTAAAAATTTCGTATGTGAAATCCTTTCTAGGCAAACAGAAATTAATTAACCAATTTT
Source organism: Agriotes lineatus (assembly GCA_940337035.1). Classification (NCBI taxonomy): domain Eukaryota; kingdom Metazoa; phylum Arthropoda; class Insecta; order Coleoptera; family Elateridae; genus Agriotes; species Agriotes lineatus. The sequence goes on along the minus strand of CALNHX010003631.1, from coordinate 87,408 downwards.
ACATTGTATAATTTAATTTTAGTGCAATTTTTACAACATATTCTCTAAATAAGCTCTTACCTGGATAAACTCAAGCCCGTAAAACTCGCAGGTTATGTCGGTCTTTGGTCATCGTAAATTCGTAGTTGCAGTGGTGCCCTATTGCGCAGATAAGATGTAGAATTTAATTTATTTTAGGTTGAGGGATTTCCTACAGGAACAATTCGGGAGTGCTCCTTTAAAGCCCAGCATTTTTACGATAGTTACGTCTCATTCGTTCCTGAAGTTCCATTCTGTCGCAGATAATAAAGGCATTTGTTTATACTTAAAGGCCTTTCTTGCACTTTCTAAGGTTTACGCCAATTTAACCTGATTCGGCTGCGGTAATGTAAGTGGTAGTACAGTCGTTATCCAGAAAATGAGAACCTTTCTGAGAACGTAAACAGCGTAATTTCATTGCGAGATAGCTTTACAGTTCCTCAAATATACATTGTTACCTCGTTTACCGGTCGTTTTCCAAACTATTATCACAATCTTGTTATTTACTTGAAAGGGCTTGGCAGCAAGCTTTGTCTTTTTCGCCTGCTAACGTGCTTTATTCTGGTTCAGCTGATATAAAAGCAGTTTTTGTATGCACATTTCGGAAGTGAAAGTCAGAAACATTTAGGTTTTGAATAGCTACTTTCAGAAGTTGCGGTTGTAGTTGGCTTAATATTATAACGCTATTTATATTATGTAATATTGCCAGAGATCTTAATGATATTATTTTATAAAATTATAAATATAAGAAAAACGTGTAGTAACTTCTACTTTAAATACAGCTAGCTCACCTGGCATTTCCTCTTTATATTTTGTTTTCGAAAAGGTTCTTAATGAATATTTGATGGGTTGGCTAGTTGATATAATAGGGTAGCCTCTAGTCATTATGTTATTATTTAATAGTTTAGTAAAATCCCATGAGGATGCTTTCGTATTACCCAAACCGCCCAACAATGCACTGACAATAGCAACATCGCCCACCAAGATCAACAATGTAACTTGCACTAACAAACATGAACAGTATGCGTGGGTACACCTGATTTTGACTTCCTCTAATATATAAAGTGCCCCGGGAATAATAAAAGTAACCCCGCTTTGTAAGGAAGTATGTGGCAGCAGGGTTCAACAATGTTTTACTCTGAGGAATCTGACCTTGGGTTAATCTTCAACCCTCTTTACTGTCTCAGACATTACCTAAATGTGCGACTTCTCTGATTGTGTAATCCTCTTCAGGCTGGCATATGTCCAACAGCTTTAATCCTCTTGCTGTGTAGAATTCGCTTTCATTAATTATCTCTGTATAGCCACATTAACTTTTCGATTTTAATAAATACCTAACGCCAAAGTTACTTTAGAAGCGTCCGTATTTTTTGAGCGATTGTATTAGTTTGTCATTTTTATTATTAGAAACCTCCAAATTGTATTTTTTGCTATACAGATTGCCATATTAATTTTACTTACGAGGCTTCTTAGACTTCATATAGTAAAACTGCTCAGTTGTCAACGCGAAATGACGCGCTTATTTCTGGGAATTACGAGACACCTCGTGTAATTAGAGTGGAATGGTGTGTTAACCTTGATTTTCTAATTACGGAAGCTACTGCTACTAGCTAATTTGACTGTCTTGCAAACCTTATATTATCTCTTCTACATTAATAAATTTCTCCTGCACATAATGAATGTGACGTGGTGATGAATCGCTGTATTTTTAAATTAAGTGTAATTGCAAAATGCTATTATACAGGGTCGTCCTGAAGTAGTTTATTAGGTTATATTAAATACGCTGATATATTATTTGTTGTTTATATCTGTGATAGGAGGTATATAAAGCAGTACGGCATACAGTGCGGGCGAAATCATTACTCCCTTTCAAGCTTTTAAATTTATTTAAGTATTCAAAGTGGCTAATACAACCTTGTATGCACCGCACCACTGGCATTACTTAATGTGTAGACTTCTCGAGCGACTTACAAATCCTCGGGCGAGAGCCCTCGAACGGGCTTCATAATGTCCTTGGTACATAAATAACTATTGTGTACGTAATACGCTCTAAAAATCCAGTGTATTGCTTATAATTGTACTATCAATAATGTGTTATCGTATTAACTGCAGTATAATAAGCAAAACTTTCTAAATGTCACCATAAAAAATATAGTGGTTAGTTTCTAGTGAGAATGTAAGTCAGGCAATTGGTTCACCTTGATAATCCACCGGTTGGGATATGTTGCACACAAATGTTCTCTGGCAAATACACTGGTGCTGTATCATGCGTGAAACAAGTTTCGTTACGTATAAGCGATAACATTTTCCCTACAATGCTGGATTTAGAACTTATACACTTTACTATTAAAACTGCAATTTATTGACGTAATCGTGTGCAACTCATTGACGCATTTTTAGTCTATGATAAAAATTATGCCGTGGCTAAAGAGATTTATCATTTTAAGCTTGTACTAGAGCACCTTTGCAGTTTTTGAAATATTACGAGAGCCAAGCTAAAATTATTGAGAATAGATAAAACTGTTATTAATATTTTTTAGGATTTTATTTTAAAAATGTTCAACGTAATTCTCTTTTGCAATAATACTTCACTATTCTGTCTATTACTGCTTAAAATCTGCCAATCATCTTTTTTAGGAACACCTTCAAAATAATCGTGAACTGCGGTATCGATCTCTTCCTCAGATGAAAACCTTTTTCCCCGCATTTTTAAGTCCATAAAATAGCCACAAATCGCACATTGCTAAGTCGGGTGAGTATGGGGGTGTTCTATTCCGTTTATATTTTCCCAGCGAAAACTGGAGTGTTCCAGCAATCGAATATGGGACTATCCATTTTCATTACGTAGTATCATCCCCTTCTCTGGAACTCAATTGAATACTTTAGGCAAACATTTTTCAGTGTACCATTTAGCTGTTACTATTGTCGCGATACGCCTAACGTCGGGGTTTTCAGCTCGACCCAGATTACGCGTTACACTCATTAAAGGTTGAGAAATTAAAGACTTCAGTAGCTTAAAATATTTTTATTTACAAATTATTCGTCTTGGGAGCGATCTGTTCGCTACCGATGTCAGTTAAAATCTGCCTTCACCAAATTCCCACTTTTACAGGAAAGCTGCAGGAGGCTATTTAGGTTATGGAAACCTGAGGATAAAATCGGTCTCACGCGTAATGGCACGTACAAGTCATAATTTTTACTATATAGTTCCGGCCGTATTTGGCCTGCGAAGAATCGTTTCACCCGTCCGGCACGTACTTCCAAGAACAGATAATTTGCTAAACTCGCTCTAACATAAATACATTTAATTTTAGACAGTAAGCTATGATTAAATAATATTAATTACTAACGTCCATTCTCAATATAATCTAGTGTTTATTATGTTACAGTTAGGATTCCTAACACATTGAGTAGACCCATACCTCTAAAGAATACCGCACATACATAACTGTTGTATAGCTTTCTGCTTCTTGGTCATTGTTGGCGTTTCTTCATCTTCATGAATATATATACGACTCTGCTGTTAGGTCCGTCTCATGTCGTTGTTCTTCATATTTGAGGAGTTGTGATTTGTGCGTATAGTCAGTTGGTGTTTCTTTCTCTCTCCGTAAGTAGCGATCTTGTGCGAATCTGATCTTATTTTGCACACTTGTGTCGGTCAGTTAACGTTTTTGATCAAGCCACCGCTTAGGTGAACGACCGCGAGGCCGTTTTCCATCTACCTACCCTTGCATCATTAGTGTTTTCCAAATTGACAACAGTGGTCCTACTAATGTGTCCAAAGTACTGAAGTATACCTCGCTGGACAATAGTTAACCGCCTTGTTGTTATTCCGATTTCTTGTAGAATAGAATCGTTGGCTGTCCACAGTATTCGCAGCTTCGTACTGCTGTTAGATAAGTACATAGAAAAAAAAAGTTCCGTCACCTATCAGAATATTGAGAAAAAAATGTCTGCCATTACTTAAGAGATGTAAAGTTTTATGGCCAATTCTGAAACGCTCTGTTTTTAGGAATCAGAAAGCCAATGCGGCACAAAACGATTGATGTTCTTTTTAAATGTCGGTGATCGTGTAATCTACCTGGCTTGTATCGGAATTTTGAATTTTAATTTTTAAGTGCTTATTTTAAACTTGACCAAAATTCGCTACATTTGGCTTCAAACTGGTTGCCTCGGATAAAGCTCAAAAGCCCATGGACTCGTTGTACTCAATTGTATAATTACAAGGATAATACAATGTAAATAAAAGTAATTCGTATAATGGGTTTAGATATATACAAAATAATTCGTAATTAAGAAAGTGTACATAAGTACAAAATAATACTTCTTCTGGTTACCTTAGTTTGGCTCTGTTGCTGCGCCTGGACCATCTTAAAGGAAGTTCGAATGAAGTAGAAATGAGTGGACGTTGGTTTGAATGAGGTAACTCCGCCGAACTTAAAGCGGATCTGAAACAGCCTATATTTATGCCATGAATAAGATGGCGCTGGGTTGTAATGATTTTGCGGACGCACAAATTCGATTGCATAAAGTGTTTTACGGTGCCTGTGATGTGTGTAATTCGGATGTTAAGCTCGGCAGGTCGCGGGGCTCCCTTGGTATATAAGTTTGGGACCCCGGGAATAACTCAAACAGGGCGTATTCCCTTGCAGCGAAGTTCGCCTTTTCACGACCTGGTTTTGCGGGAGTCTCTGGAAAATGTTTGCGCCCTTAAGTGCGCCGACCGGCAAAGTGCTACCTGCGTTTGGTGAACTACTAGGGCGGCGTCGTTTGATTAACAAGGCTGTCGCTACAGGCACGCTAGTATTTTAATGAGATTTTAGGTTATAATAACCTCGGTGAAGCATGTTAATTTCTGCTCAACGTAACGTAGTGGACGTCGGGTGCGGGGCTTAGATTAACAGACTGTCCTACGAGACAGGTTCCTGTAGGTAGAACTTTGCCCGGTCCAGGTTAGGGGCAGGAGTTCTACGAAACGGATTTCCGTTACAAGGCACAACTGCGCCAGGTTCAGGCTTATTAAGATGCCCTACGAGACAGGTTTCTGTCACAGGGTAGAGCTACGTCAGGAAAGTATTAGGAAAAGGGGCCAGACGCCCGAAGGGGGACCTAGAACTGGAGGTTAGGATCAGGATCTCAGGTTTCAAGACTCAGGTGATTGAAATGGATACGGAAGTTGCTTTTATACATTTTGGTCCGCGTTATCCGTGCAGTCGCTCCAGGTACAATTAAGTGAGGGCGGAGCTGTGCTTGCTTGTGTGAGACTCTGCGCACCGCTGGTGGACGTCTTCTTATCATCTGTTCGAGCGTTAGGACGATGTAACCGCAAATTTACAAATTTCTGGCATAATATTGATGCTTTAGATAAATTTGTTACTGGCGGTAACGTTACAAACGTATATGATTGTGTTATGAACTGACGATTAAATCTTGAAGTGATGCTTTATTATCGCATGCGTGGCTTTATCTTCGTCTTTAATTATTTTCGTATTAAGAGCAAATGTTTTTTCGGTCGTAGAAGTATAGCCTGCTCATTTTTGATGCTGAACTGAATTAAATTGTAGCCAAGGAAGATGCTTGTTCACTGAAAGCTGAATCTAAACATTCTTTGCACTCATAAGCGCTTAAAGAGCATAATAAATCATTAGTCAAAAATGCTCTCTGGTTAATTCAATTTTTTCACTCCTGATGTCAATTTAAAAGCTTAACAGCTAGGGTTCTAACTAACGTAACTTCAACAACTAAACTGCAAATGGCGGATAAAGAGTTGCTCTAAAGAATACTGTCTGCTTTTGTTTTCACAGCCCAGTAGCTTTTATTATTTTCAATAATTATAGCTTGGGTCGTATATGTACTTTTCTAGCCATTTTAACACCGGAAAGAAATGTAAAATTGCAAGGTTATGCATCAATTAGTGTGGATCGCTTTGTTGTAATCACTGAACCTTGCATTAAGGTATATACCATTGGTAGTTGCTATAAACGGTCTGTTTAGATGCTATCAGCCAAGTCACGCCAAAAACGCTGATTATTTCCGATACAAATTTGAAACAATTATAAAATAGTTATAGCAGTAGATTAAGATTAAGATTAGATTTGGGTTTCGTGAAAAGTAGTAATTTTTCAGCAGGATAACTGAAAGAATTAAAATTTCAATTGTAGGCAATAGTAATTATATAACAGCTGAATTTGCAATTGAATTTCCTACCACAAGCCACACGAGATTGTTATTATCATTATTTGCAAACATCAAGTCAACTGACATTTCTATAATATATTGCAGGAGTTGTTTATCTGTCTGGATTTGTTTGTTTCATAAACATTTGTTGATGGAGTTCAGATCAGTGTTAAAGAATGACAAGAAAAAAGCATAAGATCGACCTTATCATCATGTTTGCTCTCGATATTCAAGTTTCGAGGCAGGTTTGTTCACAGTGGACAAATATATTTCTTTTGGGTGCAACACTTTGCCAAAAAATGCTTTACACACGATATTGAAGATCTTATACTGCATTCCTTTTAATATATGCTCTACTATGATTGAGCGTTTTTTTAAATATATGAATGAATTATTTACCTGTACCTACTGGTTAAACATATATGCAGATAGTGCCCGCATATGAAGTTTAGATTTAGTAACCATCCAATCAAATAAATACTCCAAAATAACTTAATAAAATTATTCTCATTATCATTACTGTGACATTTTAAGAGATGGCTTGTAATAATTATTACTTTTGTAGTGAATAACAATGCTTGGTTTCCCAGAACTAGCTTAATTGATATAATCTGGTACCTGGTGAATCAAACTGTGTCATCAACAGAGCAAAACGCTTGCTTGTATCAAACAAAATAACCGGGCCGGAGGTAACTTTTAGTACTGGAAACGTCATGCTACATTTGACTTAACATGTAAATGTCGTGCGTGAAGTAAGAACAGTTGTATTATTACGGCAGTTTGTTAGAGATTTATAAATGCGAACTGGCCAAAATTTAGATCTTCGGATTATGAAACAAATACCAAAATCAGTTACGAACTGGGAAATATTTTTTTAAGCAGATGTTAGTAGGTCGAATGTATAAAGATTATTTGAAATCCTTTCTCGAATTTATGGAAAATGTCGCAGCGTAATGAATTCCCCCTACTCTTCCCATTGTACTCATGGCGTAATTGTTTCTAATTTTTGCCTTGCGAGAATAGTATGTTCATAGTACTCGACTCCTGCGGACACGAAGGACAGAATATCAAACACATGTACTCCTATTAAGTTGAGCAATATTAGATGTAGTTGTGTTAAATTTGCAGGTTTGCTTGAATCATACTAGAAATCACTTTGGCCATTAGCAAATTAGTAGAATGAAGGTAACTACGGTATCCGAATGACACGGGTTGGATGAGAATAAAATTAACTTTAATTTGTTTATTGTTTAAGTTTTGTAATATCAACACGGAATAAACCGGAAATCTTAGTTCCATTTGATAAATATATTAGAAGGTAATCAATTACTTGCGTGTTTTAAATTAAATAATTTTTTTTATGTTTTGATTTCATGGCTGGTTCGTGGATAGGAATGTTGAATATAAAGTTCTTCTATTTTAACATTTTGTATGATATTTTATACAACTGGAGATAAAACAGTTCTTAAACATACATATACAGCCGTCTTGTAATGCGGCTTTTAGTAGTGCTGTCGCTGTGTTTAATTGTTGTAATACGACTTTGCGCCCTGTTTATTTATCTAGCTAGCTCAATACACATAAAACTATTTTAAAATTGTCCCACTTCGCGCCTATGAAGCATCAATATCTGATCAAATAGAAACCCGGACTTGACTTTAAGTATTCTCTGGTGCTGAAGTCAATTTCAAACAATATGCACAAAACAAGCCAATTTGTTTACAAAAATAAATATAGATCTATTGGCTTTTTAAATACACACACACACACAAAACTATGAAGAAAATCAGAATTAAACGCCAGAATAAATGGCCATTCCTAAACACATCAGTTTAAAACACGAATGGATCAATAATTTTCAATCGCTTATGGCTCTACGCATTTACAAGGCAAAGACTAGCAAAATGACTGTATTTGCATCTACATTTAAATAGCATTGAAAAGACGCCAGAATAACTGTATTTAATACGCAAACTATCAGTTTGCATAGAAGTCCACCGTCACCAAATGGGCGCTACGAAACACTTTGACGGTCTGGTAGAGTTCTACTTGCTCAGTACACTTGTTTGTTGTACTCATTTACTGCGCGGCTTTAGTCACCTTTATTTAGCTGGCCGTAGGCGACGTTCATTTCGAGCCGCCAGAAATGTGCGCCTTGTGGCTTGGCGCGCCCGCAGCTGACTTCTGCTCCCCCGCGACCACTACTGCATTTACGTATATCTCTGCACATACAAAATAGGCCCGCACTCACGCACTTTGAACTATACCAAGTTACAATGATTAAACCTAATTAACAATAGAAAAGCATGCAAACACAAACCGGTTCTACTTAATTAGTAAAATAAACAATCCAGGCGAGGAGGCCCGTTTCCCGTTTCAGTTACGTAAAATAACAAAATTAAGCGATTATAATAAATAAAGATAGAGTAGCGGATTCAGTAGGTATGTTCTCGGATTGTGTTTCGGCTTTCGAAGAGGAATATCATTCTTATTTTCGTTTTAGAAAATGTTATAGAGAAAAAGTGGTCGACTCATTGAAAAAATAAGTTTTACATTTTTATCTCTCTGGAACATTATTGGGGTACACTCTGTACTTAAAATTTTGGCCATTTTTGTAATTTTTGCAATTGAAGATATAAGGTCAGAAAAGTCCGATTAATTATTAAAATTTGAACCAGCTAAGAAAATATCAACTATGCCATTCGAATAATTTTATTGAATTAATTTTTAACATTAGTAAATTTGTGATTATTTGTTTTGTTAATCGCCCTTTGTGTTTCGAATTGAACCTGCAACGTAGCTTAATATTGTTTCCCATGTAATGGAATATTACTTCGTCTTCCGCAATACGAAACAGATAAAAGAGAAATAAAAATCAACCGCGGCTCGACGAAGCCGTAGGGAAGTCTCGTTGTAATTCCGAAGAAATTGAGTAGCTTTGCAGCCATGACATCGTGCCCTTAATTGTTGAAGCCAGCCCTAGGGTTATATTTCCGAATGTAGCGTGTAATCCTTCTTGGGCCGCGCGTTGACCCAAAAATGGGCAGGGGCCTGCTTCCGCTGGATTTAACAGTCCTTAGCCATCGGGTTTTCAAATTCAATATAGCCGAAGAGGGCGTTCTCACTAAATAAAACGTGATGGGTTTCCGCAAAATCTGTGCCCTCACCTTAACGGGGTCGTTCGGCCGCACCTTGCATCAGCGTAAAAATGCTTCAAACTTTATTGTGCAGTTATAAAAATATTTTGTCGGAGGAATGTTGCGCGCAGGAATGGTTAACGGCTGCACGGAACGCGAAGTTCATTTTATTTGACCTCGCTACGACTGCTACTTCTATTATTATTAACGTCTTGATTCATGATGCGAAACGGTCCCGGTAGGAGTCAAAGTGCAGGTTGTTAATTAGGCGACTTTTTAGGGGACTGCAGCCTCCTAATCGGATTACACGTGTAGCTTCGCAGGAGTCGTAAGCGACCCTTGACATGGTTAACTGGATTTGCATCAGAAAGACCGATATATTATACATACATACGTCCCGTGTTTGACTCGCTGGAACTCGCCGTGTGGAACCTATTCAAAGATGAGAAATTGCCGTGGTTACTCGTTAGTCATGTAAAGATAGCATGAAAGGCCCCTTTCGGTACACTCGTAGCATGCCGAGATTGCCAGGATAAAAATTTTATATGAAATATGTCGCAATATACATAACGTCCACGCTTATTAAAATTAATATCTTAAAAATAGGTTACGTTGCCCTTAAGTTGTTTATGCGTGTTAACTAGCACCAGTCAATAATATTTTACTGTTTGAATTAATGTATTCAAATTCAGACGGGGTAGTACTAAACCTAAACTTCATTTGTGGAACGGAAACTACTATAGATGACGCGATGATATGAAACATTTGATTAGGTTTGGCAGATCAGACTATTAGTTAATGACACTTCAAATTTCAAGAGCTGAAATTTTTCCTCTGCGGTAAATTTAAGTTCAAACAGTGATAAAATATTTTGTTAAAAACAACTGACTTGAAAAACACTTCACGGTCACCAAAACCTGGAAGGTGCTGCAGCACCAGAAATAATCCACAAGGTTCATATTATCGTAATTGGAGATTGCCCATCGAAACTGAGGGAAGTTCCATCTCAAAATAACGAGTAGGTTATATTTTGCACGAGTAACTACAGTTTTAATGCAATCAGGTCTACTTTCTTCCGCGATTTATAGCTGCGGACGAAACATGGATCCACCATTACAATCCAGAAACCAAGCAACAGTCGATGGAGCTAAAGCGAATCTTGTTAATGGATAAAATGCCAAAGACTACACTTATTACTGGATAATACTATGCCAATTAGAACAGTTGGTCCAAAATATGCCACCTAAGAAGCTTGTATTAGTGAAAGGAGAAAGTGACACCTCACCAGGACAGTGGTTCCGCGACTTTTGACATCTCAAAAAGCCCTCGATAGTGGGCGTAATATGGCTTTTATGACCCTTGGGCCTATACAGTTGCTCGAACCGAATATACTTTCAGCCAAATATATACAGGGGACACACCTTAAAAAAGGTATTTATTTTTGCATTAACTAGGTATTACTTTTTTACACATAACTTAGGCTATTGCCCTTGATGATTGTACGTAGAAATCTACCTGTATTGACGTCACGCCGGAGAGCTGAGGCTTTGTCGGTAATGGTAGCATACATGGCAAGCTCATTAAATTAGGATTCGATTTGTTACCACACCCACCGTATTCACTGGATTTGAGTTCGAAGTTTATATGAAATCCTGTAAGGTTAAAGTCACTATGGAAATAACTGAAAGTATATGCTGATGCATTTTCTTGCGAGGTCGCGAAGGTTCTAAAGTCCCCAGTGAGACTTTGCCATAAGTATTCTATGCATTAATAAATGATACTTTATGGAACTAGGTACGTAAGTAGTACTTACGCTCGTAGCAACACTTACACTCTTTGCAACGAATGATCATCGCATGTTGCACTTCTATTATATGGGAGTTGCTATATTTTTACGAAATCGGGAGTATAAAAAACCTAGCCACGTTGAAAAATAAAACGTGTCTTATTTCTACCTCATGCCAAGTATTTTTCTACGCACCCTCGTAACCGAGCGAATTAACTTCACACGTTGAAGGGATAATGCGTAAATTAACTTGTCATGTGTATTGAGCTAATTCTTCCATGTGCTGTGCTATATGAACACTAATCAGTTTCTTCCCCTCTTTCCAAAAGCCCGCTCTGTCTTCGAAATGGTCCTGCTGTACGACATCCGGGCTGTTATTATTTCTATTCTTCCAGAATACTTCGGAAAATTACTCGTCGTTAAATGTAACGTACTAGGAAGGGGCGTAATAGTGTGCGTGTCCTAATGTCATTCAGAGGCGTGGTAAGCAGAATAGGATGTTTTCACCTGCTTTCTGATAACGGATAATTGCTGAGTTTTACCGGAGTGTATAATCAGCCGGGAGGAATTGAAGCTCACTGTTCACTCTCGTTGGCGTCAGTAAACAACATTCCCTTTCGCTGAGTATGGTTTTCTCGTTCGCTATACGTGTATCTACTAGCGTATCTTTTAAATTATTTTTTTGTTATTTAATATTAGTAAATTTGTAAAAAAAAAAAAGGTTTTATTTCAGAAGGTCACATTTTAGTGAAACTAACAATTTTATAATATCATAAACGAACTTATGCAAAAATATGAATAATGCCCTTGAAAAACTGAAAGGCTTGCAAAATTTCATTAATAGGTACACAAAAAGTGAAGAACTAATTTCCAATATTTTATTATTGTAAAAAATTCCTTTGTGAATGAAAAACAAACATTTTTTAAAAATATTTTGTCTTCAAACGTTAGTAAACTGTGACATTATACTGCTTGATTGATGATGTTAAACTATCACTTCATTGTCATGATATCTAAACACATTACCTGCTGCTCCTCAGCGTTATTATCTCTGCTGCCGAGATAAAGTATTTTTTTGGGATTTGGTCACACCGTTATAAATAATTTATTATAAACGTTTGAAGAAAAAATACTATATGTTATTCGGAGCAAAAGTATCTTTATGTGGCTCAGCTGTACTTATCTGTCTCGCAAGCTCGGCAGATAAACCATACATAAAGTATAACTTTTGCTGCTAATAACATAATATACTATTATGTAAATGTACATAGTTAACAATTTAATATATAATACGCATGCTATAATTATGCATACCTTAAGTTATTGATAAATTACTTGCAAATTAAGTAGGTAGGTACATACATAAGTATGTAACGCGAACATCTGCATAAACTTATAAAATGAACATTGAACAATGTATGTAATTTATGCATCGCTCATTTAGGTGCTATCAGGCGTTACATCTATCCGGCGCTCGGTTTTACGATAACGCGAAAGCACCCGCTATGCGCGAAGTCGAGCTGAATATACGACGGCGTCGTTTCCCACTTCATGGGAGCCCAGAGCCGTCTTACCGATAAAGCCGCCCGGAGAGTATATAAGAAGACTCCGCGACCAGTTTACTTCACTTGAGTCCACCGATCCTGACCAGAAGCTGCTCTAATCTGGAAGAGCTTTCCGCCCTAAGCCTTCTTGGGCTTAGCACCTGATCCTGCCCGTCCAACTTGAGTCCACCGGTTCCGATCAGCAGTCCTACTTGAGTCCATGGACTTACCTTTCCTTCAAATCCTTTCATGCCTTTAGATTGATACAGCGCAACACTACTGTCTCCTAACTGAAAAATCCCATATCCTGTCCATGATTTAGATTGACACAGCGCAACCCTACTGTCTTCTAAAGCAAACCCCCGTTAACCCAAAACCGCTACAATTTACCGCTCCCGTCACTACCAGAATTAACGAGATGGTTGAAATATTATAATCTGTTAATTTTTTTACGTTTTGCATGGCGGTGGTACGAACAATATTGCCGCTTTCATTTACCCGGTTAAAATAAGCGAGCTCCACCAGGTCTAATTTCACGGCATCTTTACTCCGGGAACAACGCCTGGCCATCCTGAGACACTAGAACATCCCGCACTCTCAGAGTCGCAGGTAACTCCTAAACTTGTTAATTTAGGCGTATGGAGGTGAGTTCGAACCTCACACCCAGACATTGATTTCATGTTACGCTCTCTGGCCACCTTTGGTAGTCGTCGCACCTGTAGAAAGATATTCTTCCCTTAAATTCAAGGAATTAGTCTAGCCATCTATCCGTATCGAGGCCGAACAGGGCAGATTTGTAGTTGGTAACAAGCTTCCATGCTTTGGAATTATTATAAAATCTATTATATTTCATAGTTCTGAAATCATATCTTAATTGCACAAATAATTTTTAGAATAAAACATTTAGACTTATTTATCTTCACCAGCTATCAGTATTCTCCTTCTGGATATAAGCGATTCTATTATTCATTATACAAGCAATTTGAATTTTAGTTATTTAGGCAATCTGGCGTATTATCAGAAAAATTCATGACTATACCGAATATTTGACTACGTGAACCATTGACTTAATGAGTTCTTAAATATTCCCCTCTTGAAAAGTCCGTGTATTGCGTGAAGGCTTTGTTATCATCCGCAATTTATTCTAGACGTTACTGCAAACGATAGTCCGTAGTAATACTTGTGAGTGGTTATTAGGGTGGGCCAGTTAATAATGTCATTTATATTAATCACTGTTTCACGAGGGCCGCTCCGTTTGTTAGTAATAAGAAACATGCGGACTCTTAAAGAAAATAATTTCATTCTGTAAAGTCAGTTCTCGAAACTGGCAGGGAACTCACCAGCTGGACTTCAGATTCGTGTAAGAAATTAAAAGTTTTTGCGGGTGCATGCGGAGTTGCGTTAACCAAATTTTAATGAAAGATCGGTCATCATTACATAATTTTTGAAAGACTTGGGGAAGATACTTTTATTAGCATAGCTGCATTTTCAAAAATCCAAACACTCGATTGTTGTTTAGTTTAGTTTCTGGGTAATTAGTATCGATCCAAGGCTCATCACCCGCAAGAATAATAATAATATTGAACAGATGCTTCCAAGATCCTGTATCGGACTTTTTCATCATGCACGAGTCTATCCGTGCTTGTCTTTGTTCTTCGCTTAATAGGTCTCGGTTCATCATGTAACGTACACCGTCTTTTTTTAAATTCACGGGATCAATTGTCAAACTTCTGTGATAATCGTAGAAAATTGTTGCATAAAATCATTCTGCGGTGCTTCCATAGTGGATATTAAACAACTTATAAAAATAAAAAATATAAAGGGGCATGCTGTAACTCCAATCTCTCAACGTTGCAATTGGAGATAATTCAAAAGAATGAGCTTTTAACGTATGCATTTTTTTTGTGTCGCCAACCATGGCCTGGTGCTAACAATTAACAGAACATTCGTCCTACTTTTACCGTTTACACTTATACCGGGGGAAAATGAGACTACGATCATGTCTATTTCATTTACGTATCAACGGACTTGGATAAAACTTGCTACAAGGATAGGTATTAAACATAATTTCGAATTGAGAGACAGATATAATCAAAATGGCCAACTTCCAGTTTCATTAACTTTTTTAAAAAATTAGATCGCCCTGTATATTTTATGTTTTTCGGAATCTGCGACTGAAATTACATAGGACATTGTTGCCCAATTTTGTGAGGTATTGCACAAAAATATTTAAAAATAATTAATTAAGCATTTTTCAGTTTTCAATAACGATAAGGTAGTGCACGACGCACATGGCTAGATTGGCAATTAAATTTTCTATCTAATGACACGATGGCGGCCCTTGGTAGGTGCCATTAAAAGCATGATTTTCCCAAAAACACGTTTAGTAAATTTTATTCGTTCATGAAGAATTTGTTGTTGATCATATTAGTGAAATAGCTATTATTATGAGTTACTAGAGTTAATTAGAACATATTTTCTCCAATCGGGGCTTCAATGACAAAAAAAATTGTTTGGATAAATGAAAAGTTATATATATATGGTAATCCATTTAAAAAATCAAAGTTAATGACACTTCCGGTTAAACCGGAAGTCCACCATCTTAACTACATCTATCCGTCAATCAGAAATTAGTCTAGCATCCCCATATTAAATTTTATCCAAATCGACGTGTAAATAAAGGCGATATAAGCATGGCCCTGGTCTTATTGTCACTCAGTATGCCTTTTTACTTCCCTCGTCTAAAAGACGAAGGAAGTATTGTAATCGCGAAAAAATCACGTTTTGAGATTTCTCTAGATCTTCACGTTTCAGGGTCCCTAGATGACGAAAAACATGTTTTCTCAATTCCGTCAGTCTGCCTGTCTGTCTGTCTGTTGGCGGTATAACTCAAAAACTATTTGTCGGAAGAAGACAATATTTTGCATACACATTATATATCTACCTGGCATGAAACCGAGAAAATTTCAGGCAACTATATACAGGGTGAGCACCTTACGAAAATAAAATAAAATTTTGTTTATTTTTGATTTAACGTAGCAATAAATACAAGTAATAATTTGTACATAGCGCAGGCTTTATTCTTACCAAAAATAGGCCCCAATAAATACAGAATAAATGCTGTACGATACAAAAAGGAGCAACAAATTAGTGCGTTACTTAATGTAGCTGCAACGCAGGAATTCGAAGGGTCGGTGCTCCGTAGCTCAGGTAGAAAAAGCCCGTTCCCTTGCAATATCCCACAAAACGTTGGGACTGTATACGCGGTCCGCCCGCCCTTCGAATTTGACTACCGGTAACTTTTTTTTATATGACGATTTATTTAATTTATTAGAAAAGTGAAGATATTTTTAGTCCTAACTTAATTTGATTTTTAAAATTATTTAGTGTGGACGAGGGAAGTTCTGGATAAAGCCTTTTACAGATTTTTTTGTAGATAAATTAAGGAACCTTTTGCATAAATTACCTTGCTTCAAGCTTGAAAGAAACAAATATCGGCTCAATACTTTTTCCCTACTCATAGTATAGACTTTTAGCTGTAAATATATGGAAGTTAATACATTCGGACGATGTAAGACCATACTCGAATAATATAATTGACACTCATTTAAATTTCTACTAAAGCAGATTAAGGATCGGGGATTTTCCAATCATCTCTATACAGACGGTAATACCGCATCCCTTGTTTCGTGTTTAAAATTTAATTCAATTGTGGGCGTGGAAGCGTCTTATTAGCAGGCATTTTAATGGTAGAAATTGTCTTTCACGAAAAATTACTGATACAACAGATTAAAAACTAGAAAAAAAGGGAATCGGTTCTCAATAGAAAATTATTCGACAGAGAAAGGAAGAAGGAGTGGAAATGCAATTACGTATTTCAAGTCTGATAAAGTTACTTCCGATCAATTCAGATTATTGCTTGCGTAATATCAAATTTCATTCCTATAAAATTGTAGTATTTTAAAAGTTAACGCAAAATGTAAAACCAAGGATTGCATTTTGCCAAAAGGAAGCAATCATGAATATTTTTTTAAGAAATCGGAATCAACATAAGAAATGTCTTTTTCTCGCAAGTTCAGAACTTCGAGGAACCTTGTTATCAGACCCGAGCGACTTTGTTTTTGTATGCCATCTAGCAATGCATGAGCGAGTATCCTCGTGACGTTTACTACCTTTAGTGAAAGAGATTAAATTGACGCTGTTGAAAACTTGTGTATTTTTACTTTATTGACTATATAATTTATAATATAACTTTACAATTTATAATTGTGGAAATAATTCGGGATTGCAGGGTTCGTGTTAAAGAGAATTTTACTGAATTTATGACTTCAAGGTTATACATTGGTGAGTTCTTGGTATTTCAGGAGCTCACGAATGTTGCGGGAATAAATTCACAAGTAATTTATGCTTCGACTAATCCTCAAACTAATGTAATGAAACGCAAGTTTAAAAAAATAGCTTTAGAATTTCTGGACGACTATCTAAAGCGCAGATCCTCTGCAGCAGTTTTGAAGTGCAGAACACAGAAACTTGCAGGAACTTCTATCCCTCTTGCTTAAAAACCGTACATACAAAGCGGAACAAGAAAAAGATGCACAGAATGTAAAAATGAAAATAAAACACAATATTGCTGTACACACTGTGAATAATGTTTATGTTGAGAATGTATGAAGTTGGCGTGCAATTAATTCATGTATGAAGAAGTGGAAAAAATGAGTGCATTAGTTATTTCATATCTTCTTTACTATTTTAAAACAGATTTATATTTAATTTTAGAGGCTTTCACGGCTATTGACATTATGTAACCAACAACTTCCGGGATTGGACCGTCTCATTATTAAGATTGAAAAACTGAACCACTTTCATAAGGGGCTTGATCAGGAGGTAAGCAAAAGAGCGCGGTAGCTGGACGTGTAAACCGAAATTCATGCTATTTCATTATTTGTGCTTGGAGCTGTGATAGAGAATTCGGTTACGAATTTGTAAGATGCAGTCTGGTAGTTGCTTTGATTCATGTCTGCAAGCGAATGCCTCATGCAGAATTCTGAAATCAAATAGCCGAAACTTACAAACATGTTCTACCTAAATCGAACTAGCAACTACTTTGAAAGCAGGATTATTGCATTATGTAATAATACTGTAGGCAGGCGTAAGGTGATCATAGCTTGCAGTACCCTTAACACCCTGCAGAACAAAGTACTTATCGGCCTTTTTAATTACTTTAAAAGGGTCCAGATAGATAGGCTTCAGACTCTTTGTTTGCGTGCTATTATGCAACAACACATGTGTACAATTAGCCAAATCCTTGTTAATATAGAATTTTGAGTGCGGGTGATTCTTTGTAAAGAAATACTGTGGTGTTGCAATATGTGACCTAATTTCATTAGTGAAAGGTGATAAATTTGACGACGGAAGGGATTCTTCCACAAAGAAGTCATTAGGAAGTCGAAGAATTAAATTAAACAGAATTTCAGCAGGGGAACTAAGACCCGATTTTACGGTTGACATCAAAGTCAAAAATCCAAGGCAGGTTATCAACCCATGAAGACGCACCTGTAGTGGAGATAGCTTGTTTAAGGGTTTTACTAAACCTTTCTACGATTCCTTGGTTAATAGGATGATATACACTGCTTCGAGCATTTTGGATACCAAGAGTTGAGATAAAACTTTGCCAGCTTCTTGACAAATATATTTACGCGTTATCATTTGTTAACATCTTTGGAATCCCGCAACGTGGTAATAGAAGCGAGGGGAATTGCTTTGGGCCACCTAGAAAAACGGTCAATTATAGACAGAATGTATTTTGTTCTGGCCGCATCTTGGTAAATGACAATATCTAAGTGGACATGATTAAATCGCTTGTCAGGCTCTTCAAATTCAAAAAACGGAGGCTTGGTGTGTTGAATTATTTTATGTCTTTGACAATTTGGGCACTTGCTGATCCATGCTTTTACATCTTTGTGCATCGAAGACCACAGAAAACGTTTGGAAAGCAATTTCCTATATTTCCTCAATGCCAGGATGAGCTGCCCCGTGAATCGATTTGAAAATAAGAAATCTAAACTTGTCAGGTATGTATGGTATCGCGACATTCGTAAATTTGTCGATCCAAATCGGTGTGGCCTTTGATGTTTTAGTTTTAATAAAAGAAAACAATCGATTTCCCGAACAATTGTTGCAGTTCTGAATCTGACCCTTGAGTTAAAGCCAGTCCCTCATAATCAACAGTATTAGGTAGTTTAATTAATGAAACACGTGTCAAAGCATCTGCTGTAACATTTTCACAGCCCTTGACGTATCGAAAATCACGCGGAAGGTGATCACCAGATAATTTGGTTACTGCTGTGAGAGGACGATGGTCAGTATATATGGAAAACTGTTTACCATCAACATAATAAGGGAATTTCTTAAGAGAAAAGTAAATTCCTAATAATTCTCGGGAAAGTAAGCTATATTTGCATTTTGCTGAGGTTAGCTTCCTTGAGCAGAAGGCTATAAAGGCTTCCACATACCATGTTGTAGCTGCTGAAGTATACCAGCAATTGCTACATACGAAGAATCTCATCAAATACTAATAGGAACGTTTCTTACCGGGTGCGCAAGCACTCGGGTGCAATTGGGGGGCGGGGAAAGCTTAAAGAAGGAAGAGAAGATAAGAAGATTTAGAAAAACCGTTCGTACATATTTCATCTGTTGTGCAGCATAGTGACTGTTTACCATTATTAAATGTTTTTATTCTTCTTCATACCATTTGTTACTTTATTTATTCAGTATGTTTATTAAATTTCGTTTATTCTCCGTTTCTTTAATTTTACTTTATCACATCCTTTAATACACCATCCAGAAGGTAAATAACATTATATTAAAGGGTGTTTATTATTTAAATTTGCTTTTACTCAAAATACAGGTTACAAATACAGACAAAAAAATTGGTTATTTTAAAAATATGTATCATGTTCTCTAGCAATAATAATAATTTATACCAAATTTCTATATGATATATTTTATTATAACATTTCATAATATACTTTTTCAGATAATTATTTGAGTTTGGCTTTCATTTTAGTTATTCCGGTTGTCAGTTAATACAAATTAAAATCTAAGCTCTGATGTTACCAAACAACTGTCCCAACTAAATCAACTTATATGCTAAAACCTTTTTAATAAACTATTCACAATTTAACAGTAACTGTATCTAATCTATCATTCATTAAACAATTCTCAAATAGTTATGTTGTACTTTTAATGTATAAATCCCCCCTTGTACTTTTTAATTGTTAAATAATTTATTCTTTGAAAATAATTTCCTACCTAGAAGTACTCTTATAGATAATTATCAGTCTCAAGAATCTACCACTACAATATCTTTCTGTTTCTTCGCTCAAAGAATGTAGATTTCCAGGGGGCGCTGAGTAATTTTTTTTCTGAAAAGGGGGCGGTAAGCCAAATAAGTTTGGGAACCACTGATCTAAACCATCCAGGGACCCACTCAAACACATACAAAAAATTTCATCAAAATCGGTGTAGGTGTTTAGGAGGAGTTCAGTGACATACACACGTACAGAAGAATTATACAGGGTGATTAAAAAATGGTGCATTTCCTCTGGAGGGATTGTTGGGGACTACTAGTGGAGTACCTAAGGAAAAATAACAAAAAAATATTTACATTCATCCCTCTGAAATATTAATAGCTGAAGATACATTTTGAAATAAGCTATTTACTAATATTTATTAAAAATTCAACGTTTGAATCGAGGATTATTATTGTTATTAATCATCCCAATTCAAAAAACTGACAGTTTCATCAAACTTACCTAAAATTTTAGTTTTCAAAACTTCAGTTTTTGGTGCCTAGTTTTGAAATTGGGATGTTTAATAACAATAATAATCTTCGATTGAAACGTTGATTTTTTTTAAAATATTGGTAAATAGTTTATTTCAAAATGGATCTTTAACTGTTAATATTTCAGAGGAATGATTGTAAAGATTTTTTTTGTGATTTTATCCGTACTGCGCTAGTAGTCCCCAACAACCCCTTCAGAGGAAATGCGCCATTTTTGAATCACCCTGTACATACAGTGCGTACCAATTGTATGGAACCGCCCTTGTTATTTCAAAACTATTCAAGCTAAATCGATAAAATTTAATATGCATGCTGTTTACAAAGCCTTCTATTATTTCCACAGTTTTGCTATTTTTTTAATTGACATGGTCGGGAGCTGTACAGCCAACTTGATTTTTTTTTAAATAGGAAGGGGTGTCAAATCGCATACCGTTTGAAAGGTATTTTTAAGTAGAATTGAGCGACATGCTGCTTGCCATAGTTATCTCTAAAGATAATTAAAGATTGGGAGTAGGTATTAACTGGTAAAACTGAAGATCCAGTTAGCATGGGGAACAATGAATTGTTTTATGGTGTTTAATGTAACATTAGATTGTTGAAACCGTGTTTTAAGTTTATGAAGTTCATCTAGTACAAGAACCATTTATAGGCAAATTTATAAACAAATCGCGCACTTCTGCATGACTGCGTCTTCTATCACCGTATCCTATCATCATCAAGATTTCTATACGTTCTTTTTCTGCAAGATGCGACATAATTTAGCACTTCGGGCAGAGTTTTAAGCTTTTGACGTTCGTTAAACAACATAAACTAACCATTGTTTTCAGCGCTAACTGGATCTTCAGTTTTACCAGTTAATACCTACTCCCAATCTTTAATTTACAATAGCGAAGTTATCTTTAGAGATAACTATGTCAAGTAGCATGTCGTTGAATTCTATTAAAAAAAAATCAAGTTGGCTGTGCAGCTCCCGACCTTGTCAATTAACAAAAATAACAAAACTGTGGAAATAATAGAAGGCTTTGTAAACAGCATGCATATTAAATTTTATCGATTTAGGTTTTGAAATAACAAGGCCGGTTCCATACATTTGGTACGCACTGCATAAAGATAAAGATTGTGGATATAGTATAAAACACAATTGTACTCGTATGTTTCAAATTATAAAACAATTCTCTTTTATTTATTAGCATTCTAGTGATAGGTAACTAGGTTGCATCTATATGTATATCACTAGATCATTACAGTACTATTATAACCATATTACCATTAAAACAGCATAATTGCGCGATGTATTATTAATGTAGTGAAGTGCCAAGACATTGTAATTTTAATAATTACACGGCGCTCTAGACCTAGAGGATAAAAGTATTCGATCATACTGTATCTCTACAGAGTGGTGACCCCGACGTGGATAATTAATATCGATAAAATGATATTGCAGAATTAAAATTAGGTATGGGTTCTGCTCGATTCCCCTCGCCGTGTACTTTGAGAAATTTTTGTTTTTGGTGCGATATTACGTGAACTTGCACACAATATAAATGATAAATGGCAGAAATAGAAATAAAGGTGGTTTGTGAGAAATTTATGTAGTGTTCACTTAACAACTAGCGGTAAAATGTTTTTATTTATTTACCTGTAGATGAATGTAACTGTCTTGCTTTTTAAACTTTTTCTAGCATAAAAAAGTCTTTAATTAATATATCTAGTTATTATTAGTCTGCACTTCAAGTAACTAGGTAACTATAAATACAGGTTTAGACATCCAAAAATTAGCTGTAGTCAACTTCAATGAAATCAAGTGTACATTGTACCTCTTTAAAAGATTAGAAATAAATCTTGTTTTGTACTACTTTTAAAAAGCAGTTTTTTAGTATCCTATGTGTCTTATGTTTGGAGAAGGGTTGTCCGAAGAGACCTTGTCATGGGGATTACAGGTCAGCGGAGCTGCGGTCCTCGCCTAAATCCAATAGTTATAAAAATGTTGTTTCTTGCCCAAATAAACGAATTTTGTTTCAGCGCTGTTCGCGGATATGAAGATATATCGCGGAGGACAAAAGGTCCGGTCTATAAAACAGGCTGTAAATAATTTTTATAGTCGCTTATTCTGATCCAGCATACCAAAAAAACTAGCGCCGAGATAAGTACATATGAAACTTTATTTATCTACACCCTGTTGAGTGCTACATCCGCATTTTAAGAGAAGCACAGAGCGCGTATGAATGGAGGTGTTTTTATTATCAGCCCGCTTCCAGTGCTCGAAACTGAAAAATTCGTTTCAGGGTTTGCAAACCGGCAAAGTGGGCTTGTAATGAACAAATCTGCGGAACGCGTATGTCAGCTAGGCGTGGTCGGCCGTAACAAAGAAAAGGGAAACAGCCTTTTCCCTTCAACAGCTCATCAGGGAGTCCAAATTCCTCATCCAGCCCCGGGCAGTTATCGCGATCCTCCAAACGTTGTCTATCCGTTACGATAATTTCAGCTCGCCGTGATTATGGATGTAGAGATGTAGGCCATTCATTAGTTCCATTTCGAATCTGGTAATCTGGGGTGGACGTGCTGAGTTGAGTGCCTTCCCGGATTTCTCTCGCAGACGGCATGCGGAAGAATAAAGGGGGTTTCAGATAGGGTAATGACACTCTTTCCCTTGGTGCGAACGATAACAATCAGTAATCAGGCGACCCGCTTGCTGACATGTAATTTGTTGATGATAATGGCGGACTACTAATACGGACCCTATTTGAAAATTGCGGCATGCGCTTAGTGATACGCTGTTATTAATAAAGAAGTGTTTGGAACGGCCGTTGGGGTCTGGGCCGCTGCAGCCCGACTGATTTGATTATTATGAGAGGGCACATGTTGTGCACTTTTTAGGTAGCTCGTCTGGAAGATAATTAGAAGCTTTTTATTAGCCAAACGCCGGCCGTTTTTGAATATTGGAAAATTTTCTCTCGCAAAGCGATTTACTTTAATTAAAAGTGGGCCGAGGGTTACTTCAAGATTCTCTTACAGCGAAACTCAGAATATACAGAAATGTCTTTTGTGCTGGTTTATGCGATCTTCTTCTGCTAGGGAGTGGGAGGTTTATTTAAAAAGTTTTCTTTCCGTTTCCATTTCCGCTGGAGAGATTCAATATCGGTGCACGTTACTCGCGTAACGCTGCTACTCGCCCCATTAGACGTTGTTTAGGTCTACCTAACATCTGAATATATACTTTAGCCAAGTTGTGGGTTACACTTAAATCAGTATAGTTTACACGTTAGATACTTTTGTATTTTTGGGATCCCTGAAATAACGTAGTTGCGTGTAATTATTCCAGGTTTAAAATAGTTAATTATGTGCGTAGTGCACGAAATCACACTTTGGTGCTTGGCTTACGCCTTGTCAAAAAATCAGTTGAAAGCACGAAAGTATTTCTCGCACGAGAGGCATACGTTTTTTTATAGCTTTATCAAAACCATGAAAACTATTCGTAAACAATAGTTTCTCTACAACCGCCAAAAAAGAATGTTAATATTGTTTCGCCCACGTCATTAATGGTAACGTAGCAAAATATAGAATACAGCAGGGACATACTATATGCAAACAAAAGCTTACTGAAGAATAAAAGGCTAAGCAGAAGGACGATAATACAAATATATAAGACAATGATAAGACCAGTTGTAATGTATGCAGCAGAAACGGCAAACTTGACAAGAAGGGAGGAGGAAAATTATGAGAACAAGCGTGGGACCAAAGAGGGAACAGGAAGATGAGATAAGAACATTAATGAACCACGAGATAGATAAAGTATTGTACGGTGAAAACATAGCAAGAGTACACAAGGCACAAAGAATTAGATGGTACGGACACATATACAGAAAGGAAGAAACATCTGCACAGAGAGTAATCACAGAATGGACACCACTACACACACGACCGAAAGGAAGACCCAAACTAAGATGGAAGGAACAAGTAGAAGCAGACATATAAAAAATGAAAATAATAAATAGGAAAGAAGTAATAGAAAACAGGAAAGAATGGAGGAAAATTGTATTGAAAGTGAAAACGCACCCAGATCTATAAAGACAAGAAAATAGTAAAAGACAACGTGGATTAATCCTCCGCAATAAAAAGATTCGTGGGTTCGCAAGAACAGTTTAAATTTCTTCGAAATGTATAGCTTATTATTATTATTATTATTATTATTATTATTAGAAATAAATAACCTATTTTTAATAGCACGTTAAAAAAGGCAAACTTCACGAGTCGATAGCGATGCGCGAATATCACCTTTTATAATGGTTGTAGAAAAAAGAATTATTCTTTGTTGCTAGGTGTCACGTCTAAATTGTGCTTTAGTTAAAATTAATTTAATATTCAGGGACTGTCTTGAATTTCCAGCTATTTTGGGCAGATGATTTGATAGATTGCTTCTGATGCTGTGTGATTGAATTTGCAGTGCACGATATGTGGATTAAAATCCTTTGATATTTTATTTATTTATTTATTTATTTAATTCGCACTCAGCCAACAGCCGTTAGGCCAATTATAGGCGTCGCTGTGCAGTTATGAGGACTTCCAACCCCACTAACGACTGTCATGATGTTGTTATGACCGCCGGGACCAACTTTTTTCCGTGATAGCCGTACCACGAGGCGCCGAGAGATACAGCCGTGGAACTCCCATCCAAGTTCTGACCAGAGACAGCGTTGTTTAACTCTGCTGATCGAACGTGGACGCTTGTTCAAGCTACACCACTCGGGACCCTAAATTTTCCCTCAGAATTATTAATGTTTTGTGTATGCAGTAGCTGAAATTCATCTGGTTATGACAAGATTAGCAAGTATTTCAGAAACAAAACTTATTTCTGGGCGCTGTTCAATCTCGTACATGAAAGTCGTGATAACACCCCGCTTTAAAATGGCTGCCTTTGTAAAAAAATGCACCCTTAAAGTTACGCGACAGAGAATTTTCACAACTTAAACACTACTTATGGGACCAAATTTAAGTTTGACGTAATATATTTTGATTAGTTTTCTCAAATCTTCATGTAAATGAAATTAGATATTAGGGGGCGCAATATTCTTATCCAGATTTGATTTGTAGCGAGTTCTTTATTGACAAATAAAATATGAAAAATTAGTTATGTAGAAAGTGTGTAAACTCGCCAACAGTTTATTAGTTAGTACAGGTATGTTAACTACAGGAAGTAAACAGAAATCTGCTCATAACGTTTTGACTTTTACTTTTTAATACTACCATTGCATTTTCCTCACGGTACGAGCAGTCGTTATTGGCGTCGAAAGGGTACACCTTTGAATGAAAGTATGAAATAGAACTTGGGGAATTCAGAACAGAGGAAAAAGTTTTCTTTGTGATTCAAGTTAGACTTCTAAAAAGTAGTCATTTGTAATATTTCAATATAGTACTATCTATATAAACGACCTTTTAATTTTTGTGATGTAAGACTTAGTTTAGTGAGTTTAATTTCAGTGTCATTATATAGGAAAGGATTCATTTCTTTCATGTAGTAAATAAAAATAGAACGTAGTAACGTATCTTCACTTATAGTAGGCTGTGTGTTGTTACATTATCGTCTCGAAATTCTGTTATTTGGGGTCAGGTTCACTCAGCTGACGGTGCTGCCTGTATATTTGTTGATCTTTTCTCATCAATAAAGCAAATTTGCAACCATTTACGAACAGTATAATTATTAGTTATGGTTGAACTTGCACATAGGCAATATTGGATTCTTACATATTTTGACATATTTTAACTTTTATTCGATTTCTTATAAGTTCTGCTTACATAGTACGAGTAGGGTGTGAACGAAGTAGTTTCAGGTGTTTAATGTATCGAATTCTTTATCAGTGTCGATAGGGTTTTTGACAACTGATTTAATTGACGAGTTTAAAATAAATTTTATAATCTTTTAACAAGTAACACTTACTCTAATACTATACTACTTTTTCTAACAGATAAAATTAATATCGTGTATAAAACCTATAATAACTTAACTTTTAAGATAATGAAATAGCAGCGACATGTTTTATAAAAAATATATCTAACTATTGTTCTTAATTTTGCTAATAACTGATTTCCAATAATAATACGAATATTTACATTCCCTCATCATAGGCTATTACTTCCTTAATTACTATTTCAATATCAATTGTCATTTAAAAGAAGGCCGAATTGAAATGAATGTTACAAAATTTAAATAAAAAAAAACCAGTTTTTAAACTTAGTAGATTATAGTAGCTCGCAAAACGCCATTTTACCTTTACTATGTAGATCTATATACAATTTCAGCATTTTCAAGATATTAAAGTAATTATATAATATTTATGCATACTGGAGATGTTTCAGTATCGCAAGACGCTTTAAAAGGAAGAGATTATTGCTTTTCTGCTGCTATCGAAACTCGAAGCGATCCTCCAAAAGCGAAAATGTTAACCTATCAGATCAATATAGCTGTGCATGCACTATCTAACTTCAGCTAAACGAAAATCAATGATTTAAAGTTCCTCAAACTCATACCCGCAGATACACTTATCTATTGCAGATAATAGCGAACCCCAAAAAAATATATCCTGAGGGTCCGTTGGTCTTCCTCTGAATCGCTGTATTTTTTGCGGTACTCGTGGTTGACGTCAATTGAAACAATTTAAATAATTGCACGACATGTTCTTGCAGCTGCTTTACATGTATCCGCTAATTAAAATACTACTCTTCAGAGGGGGTTTATGGTAACTAGGTTTACGCGACAACGAACTCCCACTTTTTTGTTTTTACTGTTATTCGTACTTCGTGTTGGTGTTTAATTAGCAACGAAATAAAATAGTTTTTAACGAGTTGCATGCAAGAATTTATTTACTTGTTGCATGTTGTAACGACGAATGTTTTAGTTTTGTTTTTTGAAAAATGTAGGGGCTTGTTTACTTGTAATAGGATACGAAATTAAACTACGTTTTAAGGAAAAAACATCCATGCTTTACACCGCTACATTTTTCTGTAAATATTATGCTCATTAAAATTCTGTTCGTTACTATAATAGTCCATTTTTGCTTTTTCAATTATGTAATGCCGATATTCAGAGGCGAACGCTTTTACAAATGAGTATGAGCGTTTATTTTGGAATGACTTGTATGCCACTTATTTATTGTTTAATATACTGCAGAATATTTGCAGCATGTTATTTTTCTCGTAAAACTAGATTTATTTGTAAAAATGAGCAATGTAGATCGCCTGACTTTACGATACTAAGCAAGCCATTGGAAGCTGGACATAACTAGAAATATAAAAATATTTATCCGCAAACGTCACAAAAGTGACAACTTATTTGTCTTTATTGACAAGGTAAAAGTGTCACTTTATCTGCCTAAGCAGACAAAATAGCGACTTTTGCGTACTTTATCTGCCTAAGCACACAAAATGATTGCTCTCTTTCTTTCTTTCTATGTTTGTTCGCCATCTCCTCCGAAGATACTGGACCGGTTAAATTGTATGATGGCTTAAAATTTTGCTAATTTTTAGAATTAGTTCGTAGGCCGGTTTTTATTTTCAAAAAAGTACGAAAAAGTTTTAATTTAAATAAACCTTTAAGCAGCGGATCGGAGCATCTGTCGCCGTGGGTTATGGTGTGACAGCTGCTGTGGCCGTGTGCTATTAGCACGGGTGATTCAGTATGTTCATATATCATTACAGTTGCGCGTTATCTGAACAACAGAGGTTGGCGCAGGGGTACAGTGCTAGCCTGAAATTTACCTGAATACGTTTGCGGATAAAATAGTATATGTTATTCGGAGTAAAAGTGACTTTATGTGGCTTAGCTGAATTATTTGCCTCACTAACGTTCGGCTAAATAAACTTCAGCTTCGCCACATAAAGTATCACTTTTACTCCTAATAACATAATCTAGTATTATTTAAAAAATCATGACCATACAGGATATTCTTATCGTAGGACTACCTACGTACACTTGGGTATCTCGACGCTTCTTGAATATTGTACAAAAATGCGATCCAGATTGTAACAGGATAATTATATGCACTAGGAAACCTGGCATCAGATGCAACCTGGTACGACCGGAGTTGGTTCCACTTAATGAGAAACAGGGAAGATGGTTTTAAGCTTAGTAAAGCGTGGACTCCTGTGATACACGATCTAAAGCATTTCAACCACTCTTCGTCAGACACTTGAACGACCAGTCAGCGTTACGTCACTCCGAACGACTGGCACAGAACTATAAATAGCTTCACATCGATTTTGATTTCTTAGTGCGACTTTCACTCTGATGATGCGAGCTGCAAGGTTTTGCGAAACGTTAGTCAATACGGGTGCACATACAGCACCAATGCCAAATCTACCTAAGTATCCTCGTTCTCAAGGTACTCAAACAATATGCGCCATGAAAGAGCATGGCCATTGCTCGAGTTCACAAGGTGCAAGGCACATTAAGCCAGATAATGCTGATTGCTTATCTACAAAGACTACGCAGCCTATGCCGAAATTCTATTTTAACAAGAAATTATACGTAGGGCTTCAAGGGGTTGAAATTAGTAACCGAGTTTTATTTTAATATCTTTTCCCAGTTTTCAGTAAAATGACGTCAAGTATGCACGAACATTTTATTTAGGTTATTTTCAGGAAAGACAATAATATAAGTTGTGTATTTTTAGAACTACATGGAAAGAATCATTGCAGTCATAAGTAAACAATTATAGATCTTACACAAAAGCTTTCGTTTGATTTGAATAGGGTGCAAGCCGATATCTTTTGCAGCTGTTTGGAATGCAGCGGGACATAATAAAATATCCTGGCGCATGACATAACAAGAGCCGAAAACTGTGTAAAATTTATGACAGGGGGATTAGGCGGCATTTGAACGGTCGACAATTGAAACAAATAGTCCAAAACCACCAACTAATTTTGTTTAAAATTTATGAGGTTACTATTCAACCAAAGGAACGCGTATTGAGGACAGTTTAGAAAACGCCGTGGGAAACCCCAATTTAAAACTTGATTGGAAAATGATTAACCAGTTGTGGAGTTTGGAAGGGCAACCACTAATTAGCGCAGCGCCACTCTGGTAACAAAATTTAGATTTTTAGTCATTGGTTGGACACTCCGCAACTCGGAATGAAGAGGTTTTCGTAATTTGTATAAACGCATCTGAATAGGACTGCAGGGGGAAGAAAGCCAAGTCTGGTACATGTGGTAGTTCTATGCGTAATATGGAGAACTACTGTGACAGATTACAATTGTTTAACCCTTTGCATCACTAGGTGTATCACACTCCTACACCGAAAAAACTTGTTAAGAAGACTGTACGTACCGACTCTTTGCCTCTCTTTTACTCAGTAGGTGCTACACAGTCCGACACCGCAGGAAAACTTATTAGTAAGATTGTGGGCGCACCGACTATTTGTCTCACTGTGCTTCTCTAAACAGTACACAATCCGGCCCCGCAGTGATATCAGTGTTAGCCAGATTGTAAACCGCCCTACCCTCTGTTCTTACTATTGTTTCTGACACGAGAGGCACCAACAACCGTCTGACGTCACTTTAGTCTTAGAAACACCGCAGTAACTGTATAAAAATATGTTGTACATTTACACTTGGTCATAATAAAGAATATTAGATCTCCATGACGTTGTTTTCTTTCGGTGTGAGAAGCGAAGGTCTTCAGCGATATACGACCAGAGTATGGTTAGCCTATACTAAATTTCAAATAAGAATGCAGTAGGTGGCGCTCTAAACTCAAACTCAGTTTTACACTAGGAAAATATATGTAGGTTTGACTGCTGGTTTTTCTATAACAATTTTGTCCTATATAATTTAAAGTCTATTTTGTCCACTATTTGTCAGTTTTCCTTTTATAGTTTTGGGATTC
Organism: Agriotes lineatus; assembly: GCA_940337035.1. Lineage (NCBI taxonomy): Eukaryota > Metazoa > Arthropoda > Insecta > Coleoptera > Elateridae > Agriotes > Agriotes lineatus. The sequence goes on along the minus strand of CALNHX010003631.1, from coordinate 57,023 downwards.
ATACTGAATGTCAAGTTGACAATTTTGAAAAAGATTTGACTTTCATATGGTTGTAATTATGACTTTGTTTCGACCAATCGCGGCCATAGTTATGATTACTACTTAGTTCCAAGTACCACCGTCTAGACTCTAGTCTAGAGTAACCATGCGTAATACAATAATGCAGTAAAAGTACAATGATAAATCAATTAATGACATTAGTGACATAAGAATTTGTTCTTTTATGTTTAAGAAAATGCCGATACATAACGAATTCTCTAATGGTGAAAGGTTCGTTATGTCGCAGCATTTTCGTAAGCACAAAAGACAAAAAACTGATATGACTAAGGTCATTAATTGATTTCTTGTTGTTGTTTACTAGATTACAATCATTATCAATTGTTTTTGTGATCATGGCTACTTAATAATTGCATCCAACCAACACCTTTGATGGGCATTTTAAGATAAACGGTTGCTTTTAGGCTTAAGAACTAAGAGTACATTATTTTTGTGCTTTTTAATTCTCTTTCAGATAATAACCTAAAATTAAAAAAAAAGTTACAGATAACGAAGTTGGAGTTAAAAAAAGTTTTGAAAGATAGGTAAAGTGCCTCGTACAGTCAAGTCTAATTTATGAACAATTTTCTATTAATGCAGTACATAATAGTAAGTACGTAAACCAAAATTCAAATCGATATCTCTATATTTGTGGAAATTAACAAAAAATTAAAAATTAAACTTCAACACCCTATAACTTCTTACTGAAGGGACTTTGTAATAAGCTATATTAGGTTTAATCGATTTATTATAACTTAAGGAATCTATGACTAATCGGTGTCCCATTCTTTTTGAGACACCCTGTATACAGAGTTGTAAGTTATTTAATTTTAATAACCGCTGTGTTCATTTCAGTTTGTGAGATAGCGTAGGATACAATGGGTAGTGTAAGAGGGTTAGGCCTGGCCTTCTTGCTCACACAAATTTTTCCACCCTTTCATCCCTTCAACAAGTTTCCAACCCTTCTATAATTATCAAACATATTAACTATCTACGTTTTTTGAATTATTTTCTAGAAATGCAATTCTTGTGAATGTTTCAGACACGCTGAATAACTAAGATACTAGGAACTGATATCTATCTGATCTATCTTCCCCCACATATAATTTTACGGTCTTTTCAAAATTGAAACTGGAGGTCTCAACTGAAAAAAAGGGTTGATAGCTAACCACTGATGATAGGGTGTTTCATCTGAAATTTCGATATTATTTGTGCTTTTTAAAAGGGTATGGATTATGTAAAAGGTTATAGAGCTTCTTCTTTAGTTTAAATTGCTAATTTTTCTATTCTAAAATACAGATTTTTAGTTCTTGTTTCTGTATAAAATGATTTGTTAGTTCTTAATTTACTTAAGTGATTTTTAGTAATTTTTATTTATTTTTAATTTTCAAAGAAAGTAGAAAAACATTGGTAATATGTTATCCAATTGTAGAATTTAATATACGTAACTCCATAATATATTATTTTGAAATCAGATATTTGTGCACTTAAGCAACTATAAAAAAAAGTTTTGTTCGCATCGGTTACTTAGAAAGAAACTAATCCTTACTTCTCAAAACTAAATTTTCCAGTTTGTTATTGATTTTACAGGATTATTTATTAATAAATTGCATCGGTAATGTATATACATTGTTTGAAGATTAAAGCATTTTTGTACAAACGACAAAATTCTTTCGCAACAGTTTGAAATAGGTAGCTAGTGGACACATCGATTAATCAGCGACCGCACGAAAACGGGCGAAAATTGCATTTCGCCCGTCATCAGGTTGATAGATCTGCACTGCCCCTTTATCGCTGGCGCTAATGCTTACATACAAATTATGTAATTTATGCGTTCAAATTTTAAAGGGCCGTAAAGGAACTACATCAGATAAAGTAACAAATCTGCCGTCTTGCATGCAAAGTTGTGCGCCGCTCTCCGTTTCCCACTTACCTCCCTCGAGCGTATCAGCAAAGTAATCTGTGTTTTTGTAGCATAAACCTCGCAATAAAAATTCCGGGATGTTATAAGCTAAATACCTTCCGCCACAGTCGGTTCGTTGACATATTCAAGTTTAGAGCTGGGAGACGCCCGCACAATTTTGCAGTTCCACTCGATTTTTCAGCAGTTGCCGTGCGCCAGCCGACCGTTTATTTCCCCGTCTATGCATGAAATACTTATCTTCGTTTCCGCCTTTTATGTTCAACAAATTGCTAGAAAAATCTAGGCGGGGGCTGTTTGTGTACGCTCCCTTCTTTGCATCTTAGCGTAGTTTATTTGCCCTTTGCGGCGCTGCCACCAAAGTTCGATACTAGCTCTTCACGTATACGCTTGTTCATGCCAGATCAGCACAGCATTCAACCATAAAATGTATCGATGGTAAAATATGTACTCTGTCCGTAGATGGTGTAGATATTCGAAATTTGTTTGCATACATGGGATCCAGCGCATGTGTGCGTTTCTGCTTACATCGACGCATGATATTAGTTTTTCAACAACTATCGATCTTTTCCGCTTCGTTTCCGCATATTGCCGGCGAGCTGCTGTTGTTTATAATCCTCGGATACTCTTATGTTTAATTTATATACCCAGACATGGGGTGTACATGAAGGTGGAGCTGGAATTTCCGGGTCAGGTTGCAATTTCTGAAGTAATATAGCATGGAGTGTAGGTTTGAGATTTTGGACGATTTTGTACGGTTTTTGTGCTGGCTCGAGATCCTTAACGCCATTCGCCTTAAAAAGGAATTAATTCAAATCTACTGGTAGTTTTGAAGAGTCACTTTCCACCGTATTTTTTCAGAAATTTATGTGAGCTAGAACATATCTTGTCTATATGAACTTTTTAATAAAAATGTCAGGATCGTATAAATTCAACTACACATCCTTACATTACCCTTACAACATTTTGACAAATTTGAATGTTTAGATTTGTATCGTTATTTTAGAGTTCTTTTATTACCGATGATTTAAGTTCCATGTTTGATTCACACAGATGCGTGCATCAAAACCTTTTTGCTTATAATTATTCATGTAATTCAAGTCATAACTGTTCTATCTCATTCAAAGGTCGTGGTAAAGTCAAATTTGCATCTTGCCCTATTTGTTTGCCTCTGTTAATATTGGAAAGGAGTTTGTAAGCTTCCCTTAATGGCTTTTAAGCGGATGGATACACTTTCTAATAGGACTTAAGCCGACTTGGCGTATTTGGGACTCATGTGTTTATGGATTTCGTTCAATACAATGCCTCATTGAGCGAGCTTAGCATTAATATTTCTTAAAATAAGCATTTATTCCTAAACAACGTGCGACGCTCCGATTGACTACGCAGGATCGCCTCAGCCAATAGTGTTTGAGCCTTCCCCTCCTTGTTGAATTTGCGAGTTCAGCTCATTGTCAATTCAGCTTCAGTTAGATTCAGAATTTCGAGTAAGCAAGTTCAGCTATGCTTTGTGCAGGTTTGCGGTCGGTCTATCTCCCTGGTAAAGACGTTTCCAGGCTGTTTTGTGTAACGGTTACGCGCAATTCGCTATTTTCGCGTGGCCAATTCAAGCGTGTCACAACAGTTGAAGCTATTGTAAAAAACCATCGGTCCATCAGTGACGTTTGTAATCGTTGTTACTCAATATACTCGTGTTTGTTAAGTCTTGTTTCACTCCAACAAATAACTGAACCCAAGTCAAGGGTTATTAAGTGGCAGTTCCCGGCAATCCCATTGAACCGGAATTCGCAGCGGATTAACTAGGGGCCCCATTCGTGGAAGCCTCTTTTCAAGTTAATCATACAAAAACCATTCCATTTTTCTCATGAAGATGCTTAAGGTGCTCTGATCATTAGACTTTGATTCTATATGGTCCTGACATTTATAAAGTGCGTTCAAGCGCTGGCGCATTAGAGGACTAATCTGTGATAAATTTGGTACTCTGGCCTGTGTTCACCATTGATAAACTGCCACATTTGACTGTTTCAGTTAGTAATTTATTCTACTAGACGTTATCATGTTCTAGTTTTAGCAATAATGCACTTCGGAAGCATGAGTTCGTGGGTTCAATATTCTTGCCCAAGTAGATCGAAAAGTAGACGCAGTTTTAAGACTAATTTCGATTACTTGAGAACTAGCCAGACGTGGAGCAAATTAAAAGGTCAGTTATATTTCTGTTGCTTTTCGTATTCGTTTTCTTTTGCTAGCTGGAGAATACGAGAATGATTTGACGGGACGTGAGACTCGAAATGAAATACATGAGTTAGAGCATTAATTTTTTTTTATTTTTCAACATATTCTCCTCGTACATCAACACACTTGGACCAGCGACGCTGAAGTACTACCATTATGCCTATTTTGTAGTGATCTTCTTCAAGGCTTTCAAACTATTGCTCCGTTGCAGCAATTACTTCTTCGGAGCAAGATCTGGCGAGTAAGGTGGGTGGGGGATAACCTGCAAGCGAAGTTGATCCAATTTCTCACGAACCATGCGACTGGAATGGGAAGGAGCATTATCATGAAAAAAGAGCACCTTTTTCGAACCATTCCGGGTCTTTTTTCGGCAATTGATGCTTTTAGTTGGTCCAAAAGTGCAGCATAATATGCCCCGCTGATGGTTTGGTCCTTTGTGAGATAGTCGATGAGAAGTATCCCCTTCGAAGCTCAAAAAATCGTAGCCATTACTTTCCCGGCCGATGAAAACGACTTCGCCTTCTTTGGTGGAGGACTGCCATGATGTTTCCATTGTTGAGATTGGCGCTTTGATTCGGGAATGTAGTGATGAATCCAAGTTTCATCGACCGTAACAAAGCGGCGCAGAAAATCAACCTGATTTTTGTTAAACAGCTTCAAATTGTCGCTTGATGTTCGCACTCTTTCTCATTTTTGATCAGCATTCAGCAAGCTCGGCACCCATTTGCTGACAGCTTAGACATGCCCAATTCTACGTGCAAAATATGATGTATGCGCTCAGTTGATATGCCTACGATCCTAGCTATCTCGTCAATGTTTATTCTTCGATCCTTCAAAACAATATCATGCACTTGATCGACTGTTTCCGGGGTTATTACCGTTTTTGATGGTCCTGGTCGTTCATCATCTTCAATGCTCAAATCACCACGTTTAAATCGTGCAACCCAGCGACAAATCGTTGCTTTCGAAGAGGCATTGTCACCCAATGTTTGCTGCATATCGGCCAAAATTTCAGTCGTGTTAGCTTCTTAAAAAACAAATATTGAATCGCACCACGAATAGCGTTTTTATCAATTTTAGGATTTTCCATTTAAGCGTCGGCGTCGTCTTTAAACCGTTGCAATTTCTTAACTGAACGCCACAGATCAACTAAACTTCACTTGTCAGCATAAAAAAGATGGCGGAACTCGAAAATGATGTTAATTTTTACCGCTAGAGGGCACTAGTAATCGAGTCGCACGTCCCGTCAAATCATCCTCGTAACTTGGCATATAGCATATTCTCCAAATTTGATTGTATAGTTTTCATCTTATTAGCTCCTGATTATAGCAAATTCGTTTATAACTGTGGATTTGTGTATTTACTCCTTGTAGGTATTCTTCAATATTATTGTACGGCGTCAGGAGTAAAAAGGAAAGGAGAAAAGGAAGCAAATATGTTATGAATCCGATTGGAATTTGTCGTCGTCAGCCTTATTGTTAATATCTCTAATGCTGAGAGATCGGCCTCTCCTCTTTGAAGTGGCGTTCATGTTCAGTTAGATGAGAAGTTTAGTCAGGTGTTAACCTACGACGAAGATTTCAAGAATATGCTCACGCCGATTTTAAACGTGTATACTGTTTAGACTGATGGTTTCCTTTACGAGTATTTTATTTTATCCGTGAAAATACAAGACCTAATCGCTTATAAATGTTATATCCCATATTAGTTCATAATAATAACCACACCTTAGTAATAATTTTATAGTCTGCTAATAATATTCACATAGGAGTATATAAAACTGCAGGTTTCGTTAATCGCCGATGTGGCTACTATGTGTTCTTGTAACGAAAAATGTCCATCTGAAGTCAAAGAAACCGCCGTTCATTTTAAATGGATCACTTAAAGAAACTAGTTTCGACGATATTTTCCTAACTTTTTCATAGAAAATTTAGTTTGTATTATTGTTAGTAAGCAAGTTAACTATTGTTTTAAAAGTATCCAGTAGCCACAAGTCATTTTTAAGAAATATCACTTGTAATAGGTATACGATAAGTCAACAATGCATAACTTGTAGTAAACAAGCTTGAAGATTTTGGTGTGTTTTGTGTGTTGTTTGATCAACATTGATCAGTTATTATTAATTACCACTACCTTAAACAATGCCACTACGACGATTAGGCGTTACTACAGGTTACAAGAATTATCGTCATAGCTAGGCAACCAACAATACTGATGACAGTAATTCAATTGTAACCTCACTTTTCAGATTTAGAAGTGTAACACCCGTATGCATAGTCGTTCGCCAGCGGCTCGCCGGCGAGTCACCGGAGTTTCGTTATGAATAGTATGTTGGCGGCACTGTACGTCTATGTCAAATTCGAGGTTATCAGGTTAGGTTTTCCGTCAGTTTTGACAGAAATTGACACAAAATCTAACCTGCTAACCTCGAATTTGACATAGACGTACAGTGCCGCCAACATACCTACTATTCATAACGAAACTCCGGCGACTCGCCGGCGAGCCGCTGGCGAACGACTATGAATGCGGCTGTAAGAGTTTTTTAATTCCCTGCTGGTAATATTGATTTGATAACAGATTAGTAATTTATGTTTTTTGCTAAAATAATAAAAGTCATAATTTTCATTATGGTGCAGATATTTGTGAAATGTATGACAGTGAAAACGATGAAAATTTGATGGAAAATTGCACACCACCTGAAATAACAGAAATAGCTAAGAATGCTACATTAAATTTACTTCTCGAAAAATAAATAAAAGCTATTATAAATCCTTTATGGAATGGAGGGCTAGAGAAAATATAAACTTATTTTCACAAGATACTGTATTAATTTAGTGTACTTGACCGAACTAGCTCAAAAGTAAAAATCATTATGTGTATGGGCGAATTATGTTAAAGGCAACACTGAATATTCACTAGAATATTAACATCAACAATTATCCAAAATTAGTGGTCTTTCCTGAAACGAAAGTCTGAAGGTTACAAGGCTAAAAAGCTGCAGTTTTTACTCCGAATGAAGTTCGTGGATTCATTTATAAAGCACTAGACAATAAATATCTTGCAACTAAGGTAAGACACTTAGAATTGATTATGAACATAACATAATAATGCTTAACGTTTTTAAATGTTGCCTACGTTATGGATATAATGGGTTGCTGTCGTGCCATTGAACTGTATAAACTGAAAGTAGAGAATGTTCATGATCATAAGGACCCTGCATTTCTTGTGGATGTACTTGATACAAAAAATAAAGTAGACAGGCAATTTTAAATAAGGGGACCGTTTTACAACATCGTTAAAAATATATAAATTCACGTTCACCTAATGCAACAGCATATACATTTTTTCAAAATTTTCAAAATGGCAAATGTATAGTAGAGACAATAGGAATTAACAAATTCCGATCATTTGGAAAAGAAATCGCAACATACTTGAAATTGCTTTTTCCAGAAAAATATACCGGACATTCTATGAGAAGATCTATATATACTGTTATGATAGTGGTACAGGGGTCTAAAAAAATTCAGATTAATAAGATTAAAAGAAAACCGTAATTGAAAATAATGAGGTTGAATTTAGATGTGAATTGGATATTAAAATTATTAAGATGCATTTAGTAAAGAAAGGAAATATAATTTATAATTTAATAAAATGAAGCTGATTGAGAAACAGAATGTTTCTAACTTAATTTACTATCTAAAATGCAATTGGAAATTGATGACAAATACTTTTTCGAAATGTACTATTGTACATAGTAGGTGTTAATTAAATAATAAAGCTTTTATATTGTGTAAAAGAAATAAAATAAAATGTTAAACGTATAGAAGGTATGCAGACTATATGGAGGAAGATAAAGAATGTGGTAATACTAAACTAAAACAGTTTAAATCTACAAAAGCAAATAAAAAGAAAAAGAATATTGAATAAAGTTTATTGTAAGATTACATTTTATATTTGCATCGATCGAATTGGATAATAAGGAACGATTTACAAGGGAAGAGGATCGCTTGGAAGTTGTTGGCAGAGTGAGCATGTTTGTGTGGCTTGTCAAGTGATGCCTGGTGGCTTGCCTCTGGTCAGGGTTCTTGATGCTAAGCTTTAACGTACCTCAAATGAGTAATTTGGATTGAATATTAAAGAAACACAACTACGACTGGGGTCTGTTTGGATCTGTGCTGTGATGGGCCTGTGTGAGCTGATTCATGGTGCGGACTGGTTTCTTATGTTCTTTTGACAGTTTGTTGTCAGTTGAGGTCTTCACCGTGGTTTTGAGTGGAGCAATTGTGATGTGATCAGTTGCAGAGTTAGACGAATTGGATTCAGCAGAGGATAGTACTAAGTTCAATAAAAGGTAAATAAATCCAGGTATTAAATAAGAACTGATAAAAAATAAAGATTAAAGTGAATTAATTTAATTAAGGCAGTGCTTACTAGTTGAGATTGTCGTATGACCAATGTAACGATGAATTTTTCACAAACTAGTTTGACGTACCATTCGACAGAAGTTTAGAATTGTCATAATTAAAATAGGAATATCAAATTTCAGAATAAGCAATCTAGATAAAAAGAATCCGCTCTGATTTTCAGTCAAGTGTATCTACAGGAGTTAGCAGAAAATATTTTTTTATATCCAAAATAAATAAATAGGGCAATTAAATTGATTAAAATTTAATTATAAACATACAATTATAGGCAAAACAATGTGGAGCCTTAACCTTAACAATACAGTTGGAGGTACCGAAGGTTATATTGAGAGATCAGAAGCTAACAAAATGGAGGCCGCTCGAAAAATTTTGCAACCATGTTCGTCTAATAATCATAGTGCAACCAATGTTCCTGTTGATTTTGGTATTTGAAATTCGTTAAATGTTAATAATAATTTAAACATTTCTAACGCCATCTCTAATAATCTTGGTATGAATTGTACACCATGTATTTACTCTCAAATTGTGATGTCACTTTTAATTTTCATTCCAATAAAAAAATTTGCAATAATGGTCGTAGATAAAATATCGTATTTGACTCGCATATAATAGCTACTATTGCACTCGTATAATTAAAACGCTCGCCTTCGGCTCGTGTTTCATCCTCGTACAATAAAAGCTTTATTATATGCTCGTTAAATAATATGCTATTAAAACAATAGTTAACTCGCCTACTAGCAATAATACAAACTACATTTTGCTATGGAATGGTTAGAAAAATGTCGTATAGACTAGTTTCTTTAAGGATACAATTCAAATGAACGGTAGTGTATATTAAAAGAATTTTTGTTATTAGAGAAGGCCTACTATTCGTAGAAAGAGAACCTACATGAAATTAATTATGTTGATTGTTGATATTAATTGTTTTGTTTTATATTATGTATCACTCAAACATGTTTGCATATAGTATTTTTGAAATACTTGATACATTCTTGGCGAATCTATCCATCTATGCTGTGGCTAAAGACAATAAAGATTATTATTATTATAGTGTTCTATAATTGAATAATTTCGTAACGTTTTATAATAATTTTACAATTTCTTGGCATAAAATTAAGAGTTTTTCAACAATTTCACAGTATTTCACAAGAATTTCAAATTATTTTACAAGAACTCCACATTTCGTCATAATTTCGTATGCATGACGTTCTATCATAATAGTTGCAAATCAGAGAATTTCATAGTATTCGAAGATAATTGCGTGTCATTGCAAAACTGCAATAGGAGTTTTACGATAATTTCATAATAATATATACGATTGTTTGAAATTTTCTATTGGCATTTTTATTTATAACGCAGATTTATATGTTTACAATAAGATATGACAAAATGCATCTTTACTGAAACGAACTTGAAGATAATTACCACTTTTAGCTTATTAAATACAAAATATGCTTTAGAATTATTGGTAATTAGCACCATTATCAATTTACTTTCTTCTACAGCTTATATTAAAATGAAGGCGTAACGTAACACTAGTGTTTAGAATTTTGTATACTCTCGTAGTTACTACATCTGACCTATGTTTAAAATCGTTGAAAATACTGTGCTCGACTATTATGTCAGGAAATGACAGCAAATGGTATAAAACACGTATAACGTATGTCCCAAAAGTTTTCGGAAAATGTTCAAAATAGACCTACAGTAAATAACGTCCCATACAGTTGCCGTTAGAAACAAATTGTATCAAATTATACAACATTTTTAACCATTACTTTTTTTCCGAAAACTTTTGGGACATATGTTATTCTACATATTAAAACTGAGAACTTTTGTACATAGTTAACTGCATTGCAGTAGAGCGAAATTTGTTGATTCGTTGAACTATTTGTGCAAATGCAAGCTGTATTTAACTATATAGGTAACTTGAAATAAGCTCATTTTATAGAACAGAGTGCTAGTAAAAATTGTACACCAAAGCGTGGCCGAGTTTCCTTCGGGATTTACCTTTCCACATTTCCTTATCTCAAGATAAAATTTACTGAAATTGTGTAGACTGACTTGGAGTGTAGTTGTAGAAATGTGCATTCTAGCGTGACTTCAATAATGTATTATGCAAGCCATGTTTTGTAAATGTTTAAATAACAACTAGCACAATAGCACTTTTAAATTTGTAACCCGCCATATCTGTTACGAAATTCGATAGTGGAAGAATTGCGTAAAATACTTTTAACTGATTCTGGATTGTTTCGTATACTTATTTACTATTACTCTTCCTTTGTATATTTAACAAGTATGCGATAGATTTAATACTCATTCGGTAAGTTTTTTCTTGCTGACATACTTAATCCAATGTCCTGATTCAATCGCTTTTTCTTTTATGATGGCTTCTATCATGATTTAACGAGAATAATAACGCAGGATTAAGTAGGTACAGGATACAGTGAATTGTACTAATTTCAAAGCCCTGCTAATAAGCGAAGCAAGCAAATACGACGGAAATTAAAACTGGGAGTGCGCTTATATTACGTATGTCTTTATCTAAATTGGGTTACCCATCAAGCCAGAAAATACACAATGCTACTACGGGGTAGGATATTGGAGATAATGTGACATTTATCTTTGAACTCCCAAAAACAGGCAATTATTTTACGACCAGGTTTATTTAAAGCCGCCGTTTTTAATTTTTTTATTTAAAAAGCAGAAATGAAACGACTGTTACTTTTGCAACCGCCGAATTTAAATGTGCCTGAGCGTAAACGAGCTACAACCGAAACGACTCCGCCGATTTTGTTTAAATTTTATTTTTGTAACATCCGAGCCTGATATAAAAAAAAATACGTTTTCTAGATCAAAGAGCCGCCCATCGTCAGCTATTTCTTCAGTCGCATTGTTTCTACACAAACTGCTCAAAAATGTTCACTGCATTGTGCTGAAAGAATCAGTAAGAATCTAAAAGGCGTTTCGTGGAAAATTAATTTTCTGAGAGCTGTGAAAACTTAAAATCGGAATACTATTTTGGAGGAAGTTGTACAGTATGATCGAAAACGTATCTTCTAGAGGGCTGTGAAATTATTTCGTCAAAAAATTTTGTTGGCAGTCGTGGTAGTAAAAGTCACATTGGCATTGGCATCTGTAGTTTAAGGTTATATCAGGCATGTCATTTTAAACAATACAAACATTTGTGTTGAATACATAAACATGTTAGTAACAAAAACAACTACAGCTGTTCAAAATGATTTCCTGCATTTTTCAAACACAGCACCACCTAGTGTTCAGTGTTAAACATCTTGTAAGAGTTAAGTTTATCTGTCAAAATTGTATAGGTTATATTATCAAGTTTTGTATATGAACAGCGTTTTGGAAATATCCGCTTACCAGCTACAATAAGAGTGTTAAATGTTAACAGCAGTTACATTTTTTTATTTTTATTTTCAATACTGGCCCTTTGAGTGCTATTTATTTATAAAATAGCAAAAGTGTATAATTTTGCGCGAGTTTGTGACGACAAAGTATTTTGCAAAATGGCACACTGGACATGTGTGTTTGTAAATTTTTTTTAAAGGCCGGAGGGTGTATTTTTATTCATACAGATTTTCCTAGTTTTATCGGATCACTTGTTTTAAAGTGTTAAATGTTAAAAATTAAAATCTTTTTTAACCATGAATTCAGTTTGACAACATGACAGGTCTATTTTTAGCGAGAACTGCGATTTTTACAGGTTTGTTGAACATTGAACATGAATAGTTTTGTAAAAATGAAAATATAGTATTTCCTTTTGAAATAAACGAGTTTTTCCGCTGTGATTGCTTTGTACAGCAATTTAAGCAGGCGCATAGTTAACATAAGAAGTTTAGAAAGAATAATCGCGTTGCTGATGGTCTCTTTAATAACTGTACGATTTAGTATTTAGAAAAGCAATTAATTGGTGTAGCTTTTATTTGTTTCTTCAAAACGTCGTCAATGACGTTAGTTATTAAATGTACTGTACAACGCCCTTTCGCAAACTTTTACAGCTTGAAATAAAAGTTCATAATGCATCAATACAACTATACAAATTTTATATATTTCAAAATAATATATTGTAATACAAGTGTGGAAAGAATGCCATTAGACGTATGTGAAAGATGGAACACAAGTGCTAGCGAGTGTTCCATTCACATGAGTTTTCCAATGGTCTTCTCACAGGTGTGTTGCATACTATTCTTCCTACGACGGCTTCGCAATCTGCAAGAAATTTAACTTTTCAATTTTGACATTTGTCAAAAGAAAATTGACATTTTTCAAAAAAAAGTGACATTTGTCAGTTTTAGCCAATCAGATGATTATTACTTGACATTAGAGTGCAGGAAGTGGTCATTTTGTACTTACAAATGTATGTGCAAAGTGAGTACTTTCTGCACCAAAATAGGAAAACAAAATTCTTATCAGTCAAGAAGTTAAAATTCCGTATGTATGATTGAGGGAGGTTTTAAATGATTACAACCACCATTTTCGAAGAGGCATCTTTAATTATTATTCCTCGAACTGTAAACGCCTTAACTTCCTTGCAGTTGAAAGATAGGTTTTTAGACATTTATAATTTATTTTTTAAATTAGTTATTACAGAATGAAAAGGTTTAATCTAGAACATCTCTCTGTCGCCAATATTTCACTGTTATTTATTGAATATACGTTGATCAGTACTTTCTAATTCGTTTATTTCTAAACGGCCTTATTAAAATCAACAGTCAAAACATTTCTCGGATCGTTTGAATATTAAAAAAATACATATTTTGTTTTAAATTATAGCAATGTGATTTTTACTTCCTTTTACAATACAGGAAGTATTGGATTTACCCCAAAAATTCGAAATTTAGTTTTCAACAGATCTTCACGTTTTAGAGTCCCCTGGTCCCAAAAAACATTTTTTTTTCATTGGTCTGTCTGTGTGTCTGTCTGTGAACAGAATATCTCAAAAACGGCAAGAGGTACCTATGGCGTTGAAACTTCATATATGAGTTTTGTGTACTATGTAGATGCGACAGCAAGCTTTTGAAGAAAATCGCATAACCGGAAGTAGGTGTTTACTCTTGTAATTTTTCAGTTTTTTTCAATTTTTTCAAAAACGGCTCTAACGATTTTTTTTAAACTTTACATTTTTATTACATTTTTAATGTGTATTGATGTGAAATAGGTGATTTTTCAGTTGAATACTTCTAAAATGGGTTTTTTGTTTTTTTTCTATTTTTTTATTAACTCCTATTTTAAATAGAACACTCGGTATATTATTACATTTTTGAATTCAGCTTGAAATTTTAAAGAAAATTTGTCTCTTGAACAAACACTCTATTTTGTACCGTTTTTGTAAAATTTGTAATTTTTGAAAATTTTTGACAAATGCTTAAAAATTTAAAATCAAATTTTTGGCTAATTATAAGATCACTGTAAAAGGAAGTTGTGTGCGTGTATCACACCAGATTTTTTAATTTGTTTATACTCGAAGTTCGTTCCAAACCGTAGGTATTATTATAGAGTAAAAAATTATATTATACTAATTTTAAGTATGTACAACAATATGATTGTGCATTATTACCATTGATTAATTGGTAGAAGATTTCAAGTTAATTATTAAAATTGCAAGAAACTTTAATATTCAAACCAAGTAGCTTATACTAGGCTGCTATAGAGGGGTTGCTGGCATAAATAATGCGTAATGAATTTATCTAATTGTCGCTAGCAGTAACAAACTAGTAGTTAAGGGCACCAGGTGTAAAAACTTACCGTGACACAGTCTTCTGAACTATATGGAGTAATTGAGATACAACGTAAGGTAGGCTGCTAGGAGATAATTGTCCAAAAGAATCAGCGCCATTGTCAAACGTCAACGATCTTAATACACAAAATTACATCTTTTACGTAAGTGTTTGGAAGAGAGCAGCAATGATATAAGTAGTGCACGAACAAATAGTATACGGAATAGTCAAGCAAAGGGTTTGATTAAATAAAACCGCAGGGAATTGATTTAACCCTAATTGAAACGCATTCCATCAGGCACACCAAAAATATTATTTGATAACATAATCCACGTATCGCTCCTCAACGACGAGGCTTATCAAAATGGAGACAAATGTAAATAAGGTACACATTATCGTATCAAGAAAAACGTGAGTTCTTCCAATACTGGCGGAAAACCAGTCCTCAGCCCTCCGGCCTGACGTCAGCACACGAAGGTCGAATTGGCTAATAGTTTTACTTTATTTGAATTTATTCCGCTTCGAGCCAATTCGGTCTTCTGGTGTTGATGTAAAACCGGGAAGTTTTTCAGCCGATATTGGTCCTTCGCATAATAGCCGAATGGCACACGTAAAATTGCCCTGTTGTTATTCTTGACAAATAAAAATGCACATTGTAAAGGCAGAAAATATACAGGGTATGGCATTTGCTAAACAACAGATGGTTGTTAACCAGCGATAAAATTGTAGTCAAGTTAAATCCGTAAACACCTGAGCGCCATCTAATAAGTCGTGTATTTCCCTCGTACCGGGAAGCGAAAAATACGATGCCAGGTGCGCGAGAAATTGGATCAATTGGAAGACCTGACTTCAATAGCTACGACACATGTTGTCAAATTGCTCGCGACTGCAGATGTTCCAGCTTTTCTCAAGATCAAATCTGCAAACCAGCAGGTTAACAGAACAGTAACGTGAAGCTACTTCACATATCCATAGATTTTCTGCAGGCGACATCGCAAATTCTGCAACCCACGTAGAAATATCGGAGCAGGAACGCACAATCAAAAGTGCAAAGGGATGAGAGGAGTAGAGAAAAAATATGAGGCCCGAAAATAAATTCGACTGAGTATTAGACCATGTAAGCAGAGATAGCAACTTCTAGCTTAGATTGCACGTGGCCAACATATCACTTAATTCCAAAATGTTCATATCCTGAAGTAACCAGATGGGCGTGACAATTCACTAAACCAATACGGCCAAATCTGCCCTATATCAACGATAATATTTTCGGGAGAAAGTTCGCTCTTAAAGCGTCAAAGAAAGTCCCCGAAAAACACGTCTTATAGCTTTTTCAAGATTCCTCGACATTTACGAAAACGAAATGGGAACGAGAAAAATGCCAATTACGCTTTCGAAGCCAATAGAAATTATTTAGGCAACCCGAAATACACGACGGCGTTCGAAGGTGTCGGATCCACAGCAACAGCTGGCGCAAATTTGAAGTAACACGTCCGGACCGTAACAATGTGCATCAAAAACAATTTTTGTTTTAAGTATCTTTATGTATATGTATCAAAATACTTAGTCCACTTGGCACGAACAATGGAACTGTATTGTATATTGCAGATTAGTTGTTTGCAGGTAATATCGTTTTATATTATGGGTACCTAGTATATAAGGCAGCTTGATAGATTTTTTTCAGAAGAAGTCAACTTGGATTTTTTAATATGTGGATTTTATTAATTAGAAGATACAGAAACGTTTGCAAATTAGATAAGATCTTCGTCGTATAGATATGTGTATGAGTGTAGAGTTTCGTGTTATATTATTTTTCGACTGAGGAAATGTGTTGTTTTTCAGTAAAACGCAAATTTCATCTACCGAAAATGTATTGACAATTTGTTTGAATGTCCTTAAATTTTACCCGCTTTCTAGGTTGGAATTAGACAAAGCGCTTCGATTCTCTTGCATTAGATCTCATTTATGTTAGTCTTGAATGATGCAGAGAGTACAGTGTTGAACCTCTATTGTAATAAGGCACCCTGGGATTGCATTTTGCATTTGAATGGCATGAAATGTGTCTGTATATAGGATATTGTGCATGTATGAAATACTCAGCCTCAGTGATATGTTGACTAAAAGATGATGTGCACAAAGCTTTCTCGAAAAGATTCCGTGTTTGTTTTGCCCGGAAAGTTGTCCGCTTGATGCTGTGTAAATACAGGAAGCCCACCAAATCTCGCGCCTTGCGAGGTGACAGCGCTAAGCAACTGCTTGTTCCGTTCCTCTAGTTTGCAATTTGCACGAACCTAAATAGTCTGGGGGTCTCATTAATTCTGTCTACCGCAATAAAAAGGTACAATTAAAAACTGTACTTATTTAATACGGCGCTACGTGATTAATCAAAGCGGCGAATTTTCGTTATTTGTGGAGCGGATTTAGATAATAAAATTTTTATAAAAGTTCCCTTTGATCTCGTCAGGTTTTACCTCTTTGTGTCCCTTATAAAAGGTTACGTTTTAATAGGAGCCGGACGAAATCCTCTTTATTAAATTTAGCACTTGCAGTTCGCGTGGCCGTAACCGGTTAATATTTCCCCAGCAGTCCACGACTGGTCGTCTTTTTTGTCGCAAACTGCAAACACCCGTAGAACTTGGCATTATCTTGCTACAACTATGAAATACGATTTGCAGGACTCCAATACGTTTCCCTTGTATCAGCCGGATCCGGAATAAACGGGTGCTAAGCTGGCTCTAAGACGGTTATCAGGCGCGTTCGCGAAATTTTTATGGTCCTCCAGAACTTTTTCTATTATTGGAGGTAATTTGGAGACGTCGCATCTGTAATTTCCAATTCAGGCACCCGAGGCGACGTGCCCCATTTACTTGCAACTATTAGAATGATTTAGATCCGCGAACTGTTTTGTTTAATCAAGAGGTTTGTTGTGCTAGTTTCTGATGTTGTTTTCGAAGTTTTCGGCACGGTGAACCATGATACGCTATACTACTAAATAAACTTATTCCGAAAATAAACACCGCTCAACAGTTCAGCAAGCAAGACCGCGTGTTCGTAACTGCATATTGTATTACTCTGTACGAGCTTTGCATCGTTTACAATACGTGTTCTGGTGGCTAGCACTCAAAATATTCACTATTCAGCCATGCCCTGTCTCGTATGAATTTTTAAACTAGGCCTTCGTCGGGGTTTTGGTTTTTGTAATTAAATGCCATCAGAATAACATGCTCTGTCTTAATTATAATATAATTCATAAGATGCAAAAATGATAAGCGTGACACTATGAATAAAAACGAGTGATTTATGTTTATTTGCAGTGAACATGGTTTGTTGCAATTAATTTTCAGTGAGAAACGCATGGTCTGCAAGCATACCAGTTCAGAAAATCAATGTTTGCGATAACGAATTAGCAGAGTGCGCTAGCTAAATTGCTTCCAATAATCTAAAACTGAACCGGACTATTAGCTTTCCAAGATAGAAAAAGACGAAAAACGGCGTTTTCTTTATAACATGATTACATTTTTAGGCAATATTTTTTGTAGTACCAATTTTCTGATTGGATTTGCAACGCTTTATGTAAATACTTCTGTGTACAAAACCTACTAAACAATTTCGTCAAATGGTTTTAATGTTTTATTACAATTAAGTTTGTACATTTTCCCCTCTGGTATGTGAGTACAAGAAATGTCTCGAGTTACCCGCAATTACTTGCTGTATGTTTGAGATTGTTCCTTCTGGGGCTGTACGTGTGATCTGGAATTTTCACTTCATCTGCATATTATAATTCCGGAATTATTGTGACTTCTCTAGATCAGTCTTCTGAAATTGTATGTGAGATTGCTGAAATGAAGGGAAAAAGGAAAAAATTATTTCTGTGCAATCACGTACTCTTGGCCAACCTTCAACTTCGGTAGGTTTTTCTTTCCGTTTTGGACATCGTTTTCGATGTTGTATCAGTTAAGGCCAACTCGTACTACCCTAGTGACTTGTTAGTGCCACGCTCTGCACATGTCTCCTGTTTTCGACGGCTTCTCCCTCCTGCGATAACTGGAGAAAATACTGCCCTACCCTACTTGGCACGTTTGTTGAGATGGCATCTCCGCGGGATCCTCCAAGCCCGGATACCTACATAACTCCTTCAGGGACGATGCCTGCCATATTCCCCCCAGGTACCCTCGGTATGTTAAGCTTTAGTGTTTAACTTGTCTGAGCTTTCAAATCGTGAAATACCAATTCGTGAAGTTTCAATGATGTTATAAGCGTTTCTACTTACGGATACGACGTCGAATTTCTGGCCGATGGTAAAAAAATTTAGTAATCGGTCGCCCCGATGTATTCAATTTGAACGTTTGTGCTGTGAGAATTACTTAGGTTAGTTCTCTTAATATATATTTTAGTGGCAGCTCTGTTCGCGATGTTTAGTTGCATTCAACTCGCGAAGCAGTACGTCTCACCACGTTTTGGTTTAGTACTAATAACAATGCGAAGGGATACTGGAGCAAATTAAAACTCTTATAAACGCCGAAGCACACCAATTAAAGCATGTCATATACCTTGAGCGTATGGTACCGTCCGCGTTCCACTAATTTCAATCGATAGGCGACTTTATGAGTTTACCGTTTTCCACTATCGCTGAATAATTATAATTTTCTATCTCACTTGAATAGCTGGGTTATCTGTGCTGGAGAAAAAATTGCGAGGAAAAAGCGTACAGCTTGTATTTTCACTCCATTTATTATATTAACAACAATGTTGGTTTGCACTATACTTAAAACTAAGTTAAACTTATAATTCTACAACTAGCTTAAGATCTGCAGAAATTGTGAGCTGATTCATTTCCTATTCTGTATGCTAGTTCAAATGAGTGTAACATATCGCGGGTTTTGCTGAAATAATCATTGAAGTCACATAAATTTCTGGCTTTTTCCTTTATTTATTGTGTTTTTATGAAACAGCTATGTGGTTTTTGGTTTGGACCGTCTCGAACCAGTGGCGCTTCCGGACAACCCACCCCGATTCCGGACAACCCACCCCGATTCTGCTTAGGAACTAGCTGATAAAATTTGCTAGATCACAAGACAATTCCTGGACGACCGTGTTGTAACATACTAAAGCAATACCGATCGTTTTATTTTTTTGTGTGCAGAAATTTCCCGTGTAGCAGTATTGATCTTACCTTTAACGAACCGAGTGCTACTATTTTTACATTTTTTTTCTAGTGTTTTCGAAAGTATTACTCACTATAACAGAACCACTTCGGTGGTGGAGTGGGTGATTGCAATAAGAAAGCCCTTACTTTGAATCCGTCGATAGAGAGTGTTATGTGTAAATTATGCTTTAGTTAAATTAATATAATATTCAGGAATTGTCTTGAATTTCCAGCTATTCGTTGTTGTGTATTCGCTTGCCTAACGTCCTTGTGAATTTTGAGAGTTTTTGGTAATTTTTTTTTAAAGATTACCTGTATATAGGGAGGGATTTGCTGCATCCGTTGAGGGAAGATTGATTGCTTCTGTTGTGTGCTGGTTCTCTCCTAGGGGCCATTAAAGTGCGGATCAAAAATCCTTTGTTATCTTGGACATTTTATTCAAATACCTATGTTTTGTGTAAGCAGTAACTGAAATTCATCTGGTTATGCCTGGATTAGCAAGTATCGCAGAAGCAAAACTTATCTCTGCCCGCTTTTCAGTCGCGCTAAGTCAATCTGGGTTTACGTTTGCGGATGAAAAATCCTTTGTTATCTTGGACATTTTATTCCAATACCTATGTTTTGTGTATGTAGTAACTGAAATTCATCTGGCTATGCCAGGATTAGCAAGTATCGCAGAAGCAAAACTTATCTCTGTCCGCTTTTCAGTCGCGCTAAGTCAATCTGGGTTCACGTTTGCGGATGAAAAATCCTTTGTTAACTTGGACATTTTATTCCAATACCTATGTTTTGCGTATGCAGTAACTGAAATTCATCTGGTTATGCCAGGATTAGCAAGTATCGCAGAAGCAAAACTTATCTGCCCGCTTTTCAGTCGCGCTAAGTCAATCTGGGTTCACGTTTGCACATTGCATGACGATTTTGTGATATTTTAGCCCTCTCGTTACCCCGATTGGTATTTTCCATTCTAGGCTCTGACGCCACCCCGTGAACCACATGCAGAACAGATTTGTAAGCGGTTTTGGGTGTTTTTTCACGTTACGCTGACAAATACTTCAAGGCACTCTTTCCCCCGTCGACTGCACATCGCCAACTGGAGAAAAGCCCGTAGAACTCAACCCTGTAATTTTTAGGCAGGTTCAGCCGGGACCAGAACTTCCTGCGATTCCTTATGGCCACCGGATTACATGACTGTGCATTCCCAGGCACCTCCTCGCGTCCACGATCGCGGGCGAGCTGTTTTTAGCACGCAAAAACGCAGACCTTTGGAAATATCTGTTGCGTATATGCGTATACATTTATTGTAGTTACTTATTGTTTGTAGTCATGATTCCATGCAGATTGTTGACGAAAGTTGGAAATCGGCTGCACGTTTACTTACAGTATACCGATTAACTTAATTGGGGCATATTAAGGGTTTTCAGTTTCCTTATATTGGCTGTTGGTATTCGACGATATTAGTTGCAATCAACCCTGCTCAGCGAATACGCTTTTGACAACCTGTTTTCGCGATAATCTTGCGAGGAAGTATTGAATCTTTTGCATTTGATCGTTGACGGCTACTACAGGAATTGAAGTGTACACGAATTCGGTTGTCATAGGCCCATTGCGTGAATTTCGGTTCCTAATGTAATCGAACTTCATATATACAAGTTGTATCTCTCGTTTTCGATCCATTTTCACTAGCGGTTGGGAGACATGTGCTCGTGAAGGGCACAGCGAGGAAATTGTGCAACTATTTGCCATTTATTCGGTTTATTTCTATTCAATTTTGCCAATACAACTTTAACATAAAGTCATGAAGTTTAGATTTATGCTTCCACCTTTCTGTTTTTTATTTATCTGTACGTATACATTTAATAAATAATTTTACTGGAAATCAACCAGCACAATTAATCTAAATTCGCTTCTTAATTAATATTAATTGTTTACCTTGTCATTCATTGTTCATTGACCACTGTTTTTGTGCCTCCGCATATTTTTTGTTGCTTGCATATAAATATTTCGTACACAGCTGAATTTGCACGAATCATATTTAATGTTCAGGCATGTGCTTCAAAATATCCAGTTTGCTTGGATTAGTTCACAGCGTGTACCGATTCCTACAATAATTTATTTTTTCTACGACTATTACTAAAAGTAGGTCTTTTAGCGCTAGCTTTTTTCACTAAAAATGACGTTTTATAATTTAACGTGTTAAAAGTGAAATCACCTGTGTCCTTTTAGTCCATGTGCTAAAAGTAAACAGTTGGTGTTGGAATTCCTTTCGTTAGAGCTAAAGTGTTTTTTAAATAATTAAAGCATTATGTAATGAATAAAGTAAAATGTGTACATTTATAATTACCTTTGATAACTAACTTTGACAGATACTAGCTGCAGAAACAGTCACCTGCGAGTCAAGGTCATCTATTTACTATGACATAAATTATCACTGTCATAAATGCAAACCTTTGTTAAATCGACATTTATGGATTAATAACAGTAAATTTAAGGCCATATTGTGTGCAAACTCGTGCTAAAAGTGTTTATGCACCAAACCTGTTATGAAAATCCGACTTCGGCGTCGTTTCATAATTTTCATGTCTCGTGCATAAACGTCCACTTTTAGCACTTGTTGAACAAATGGCTATTATCTACGACAGTGTGTAAAAGTTTGTAAAACGACTGTTTAATAACATGTTTTTTTAGTTTACGTCGTCAGTAGTAACGTGTTTAAAAGATTTCATTTCGCACGTCGTCAGTAGCAACGTGTTTTAAAATTTTTAACCACGCAAAATTACGACCGGTTGCTAGTAATCGTAATTTACATTGAATTTTTTTTTATATTTACCGTGGTTTCTAGAATCTATCGTAGATAAAATATTGTACGATACACATGCGTAAAGAATCTTTAGTCGCTCGCGGGGCTGAAAAGGCTCGCTCACTTGTGTTTAGCTCTGCCCCACTGGTGACTAAATACTAGCTTGACGCACTTGTATCGTAAATTACTATAATTTGATCTCTCATGTTTACTACATTCACTATTCATAATTTAAGGTACTGATCTAGGCAACCTTGTTTCTTAGATTAAATTTAAATGTTTCTAGTAACCTTGTGATATATCATGCTTTTGCTATTCTTGGCTTTGAAACCATTTACCCGGTATAGCGCCAGCTCGTCTTTATTCTTTAGAAATACATTTTCTAGTTTTCTATTCTGCAATTACACAATTCTTTACTTGTAGTTTTTAATCATATCCGTCGTTTCTGTAAAACTAACATGAAACTAAAATTGTCTAAATTTTTCTTAATCACCAACTGAAAATACGAGCGTTACCGATCGAAAACTTTTAAAGGAGGAACTAGAAATCGATAAACATCGCTTGAAAGGATAAAAGTCAAGAGACAACCGGTAACTGCCTTATATACCTAAATATATGTCCAATTTTATGTTTCTACTAGCTTTTACCCGCGACTTCGTTCGCGCGAGGTTCGTTATTTGTGTATTAAATAATGACTAATTATTTTCTGTCATCCCATCCCATCCTATCCCCGTCCATGTCCCTTTTTCCGTCCCCGTCTCCGTACCGTCCCATTCCGTCCCGTCCCGTCCCGTCCCGTCCCGCCTCGTCCCGTCCCGTCCTCTCCCCTTCCATCCCATTCCTTCCCTTTCCTTTCCGTATCATCCCGTTCCGCCCCGCCCCGCCCCGTTTCGACCCTTCCCGTCCCGTCCCGTCCCGCCCCTTTCCCTCCCGTCCAGTCCCGTCCCTTCCCGCCCCTCCCCTTCCATCCCATCCCCTCCCCTTCCATCCCATCCTTTTCCTTCCCTTTCCGTCCCGTCCGTCCCGCCCCGCCCCGACCCGTCCCGCCCCGCCCCGTTCCGCTTTGCCCCGTCCCTTCCCGTCCAGTCCCGTCCCGCTCAGTCCCGTCCCGTCCAGTCCGTCCTGTTCCGTCCAGTCTAGTCCCGTCCCGTCCCGTTTCTTCCCTTATGTCATGTTCACCGTCTTGGACTTAAAAATAAATGCCATTTTCGCAATCAACGTCCCAATAAACCTCAATAACGACACCCATATCGATTTTTAGGCTTACTTACCCCATTTCACCCCCTAAGGGGTTGATTTTCGGAAAATCATTAAATACGTGTTTGCTTATTTGTTTTTAGGAGTACTCCTACGAAGTTTCAAGTCGAAATGTCTATTTAATATTATTTTTCCATACAAAATTGGAACCCCCATTTTACCCCTTTAGGGGTTGAATTCCTTATTCCTTGTATACATCATAAAGGGAACCTCTGTGCAAAATTTCAGCTTTCTAGGTCCAAGGGTTTGGGCTGGGCGTTGATGAGTCAGTCAGTCAGGACTTTTAGAAATATATATAAGATTAACTGTTTTTGACTTTTATTCCAAAAACTGATATGCCGATTGGGCCAGAATTATATTCATATAACAGCAATGAGATAACATGAACAAAAAAATAGCAGGTATTGCTTGAGTAAGAAAGAGATAAACATAGTAGCAAATATTCGAGGAGGCTTGACATTCATTTTAATTGTGACGTATGTCAACTACACATGCCTACTAAAATAATGTTTTCGTATGTTCATCTCTTTCTTACTCAAGCATTTTATTTTGTTGTTCATTTTATCTCATTGCTGTTATATACAGTGAATTTATTTTAATGCGCAATGTGGTATTTCCGTTTCCATGAGAATTTGATTGTTACTATTGGTTTCTATAAGGATTCGCCACGCCGCGCCATGTGTAAATGCGTTTATTCGCAACCATAATGTTAACATTCTTGACCTCATTTGAATGGGGGAAGTCGTACATTTCAGCCCGCTACTTCCCGCACTCACTTCCCGGTGAAGTGCGGGAAGTGAGTGCGGGAAGTACATTCCCGACCGCTGAGTAGGTAGGGATACTGGGAATCTTGTTGATCCATTCATGCGCGCTGCAACCTGTCGTATCATAATATAATAATTTTTCCAATTATTGTTTAGAATAAATTGGTTGCGAATAAAATAGTAGATATACAAACCTCGACAGGAAGTTTCCTTAGTCTCGAGATAATAGCTGATTTCGACGCTAACTAATCTCTCGACAGTAATGAAATACTTCCCATCTCGGGCTGTAATATACTATTATTTTAAAATGCGATATATGAACCGTAATTTTATTGAAAAAGAAGCATCACAAATATCAAGAGGGAATGTAACATGTAATAACCCACATACTTGCTGTAAAGTGAAGTCTTTATACCATTTAATCTACAGAATTCCTTCCTGCGTAGAATAAATTATGCGTTTACATACTCAGTAACGTTTCCATATTGCATTTTAAAATAACCGCATTTATACATTGCGCGTTATAATAAAGTATCTGTATAATTATGGCCTCATCCGTATATATATTTGCAGGATTGAACTGTCATTATGGGCTGGTTTGATATTGCCCGGTGGAGAGAAGCAATTCTGCCGTAGTTTCCATCGTTTTAAAATACACCTTGGGTAACTTTATTCATCCAATTAGATAACTGTCCCGAAGCTGAACATCTCAGCCTCGCAGAGGATAACCCTATGTACATTTACCGGCATTTACGGGTTACGTTCATTCTAATTAGAGTTCCCAGCAAAACTGTTTGAACGAATAGCTAACATTCTGAGATTTTATGATGCTCAGTTACAGTGCTATACAACCAAGTGCGTTTCGAAGCGATAAGTAACAATTTCAAGCAATTACATTGTTCAGACAATGCCCGTGGCAGCGTGTTTGAACTATTTTGAAGTGCGATGTGGCCAGTAAATTTCAAATTTTGTAGTATTTATTTGTTGTTCAGTTACCTTTCAATTAGACCTCAATGGTAAAATGGAAAATTTTAATTGAGTAATAGTTTAAAGCTCCATGAAACAACGCAATTAGTGCTGTTAATACACAAGTCTTTGTTTTATGAAGCTAGACGTTTCACAGCGATTTACGTTATCTGTACGAATCTAATGGGTTCTCCAATGGAATTCCTTCAGTTTCCTGGAAGCTATCTTGAAATATTCGAGTCTTAGGAAGTACGGCTCCATCCATCTTATATTCAAAGCACTACAGCTCCAAGTAAAATATTTTTGTATGGATTACGTCCTCAGATGTATTGTTAGCTATTGTCCATTACGGAATTTTATAAATTTGCTTCCAGTGCAGCACCGAATAAATGCACATTTCAGTGAGGTGTGACCTCTATTCAGTTTGTTAATCACCTAGGCAACGCACTCGTACGTAATCACTGATATAATTATTAATACGAAGGCAACTTGTTTTGAAAAATTGTGAGGTTGGAGCACCATGTTTGTAAAGTGGTTCTCCATCAGTGGAAATATCTAATTTTGTAGCGGTCCCATTGGATAAAAAAGCGGTGGCTAAAGCGATTACTTTAAAAATCGTAAAAACCACGATAATATTAATAGCAAATGTATTCCCTATTCATATTTTCTACGATGTAGAAACCCAACCCTTTGAGATGATAGTCAATTATTTAAATAATAATAATAATCAAGTTATAACCATAACAAGTCATAAGAACACTGCAATATATAAAATATTTAAAATTGGAAATTACAATTATTGGGGTTTAATGTGTAAAAGTTGGCAATCAGTGATACGTCGTTTGTCTTCAAGATGAAAGCTTTTCGTTCTCCGCTTTTGGTAGCAGTTTAGCAGATAGTGTCGTTAAGGCATGTTGGTGTAAACGATTTTTGAAACCTTTTAGGAAATCACCACGAGCTCGAAGGGTTTGATGTGTGTTTTAAATTGAGGTTGACTCCCATGGGCAGCTTTGTGGTTTGTTTTGTACCGGTTGACGGAAAGAAACCGTTTTGTCTTCACACCATATGAAACCACTTGCAGTGTGATTGATCAATTTGTAATTTTGGAGCATAATAAAGGGCAGAGCTCTGGTAAGCGTTTAATTCCCTTGTGGATTTATCATGTAATTATGCTTTATGGCCCAATCTTGAAACTGCGAATCTCGAGGCCCTAACCTGGTTAACTACTTTTGGGGATTGTTGCGAGGAGCCCTGAAGGCATCTTGGCGACCCTGGTGGAATTAACTCAACGTTTAAGACAGTTTCGGCAGAGCGATTTTTGGTAGAGCAATTCTTCTGGGCCTTAACGTAGCCAGGTTTGAGGTTGGTGGTTACGCTGCTCCTTGCGGAACTCACGCAGGTATTCTTGGTTGTAGAATCGGCCTTACTCGACATTCAGGTCTATATATGTACAACGGGGATTGCATACTTGGTAGTTAGATGTAATTGCAGCACAGTCGTGCAGTTGTCTGTAACATACGTGCGTAATTTGAGGCTTTACCTCACATTGTAAAGCAATTCCATCATCTCTTATTGAAGTTTATTCATTCAAATGTTGCTGTATCTATCGTATGTATTTAGGTTTCACTTTTTTAATTATTTAAGTATTTAAGGAGTAATTTCAGTGCTCTGGCTTTAAGATAGCAATCGTGTTAAAATTGGAGTCGCTGAATGACTAAAACTAACCTTTTACACGGTTGCCCAAAGCATTTAAGAATTTATTACTTCTAAGAACATAATTTGCATGCGAGTTTGTTGTCTCATCTATTAAAATGATTTTGACTGAGTGTGGGATGGAAATATACAGATACCTGAATAAGTTGACCATCTCTTGTATAAAAAAATAATTTTGATGTTAGAAAGGTTTTTACATTTTCTACTTGCCGAAATGACACTTTTGTAGTTGTGTGTGTTTTGATTTACTGGGCGACGCTAGTCAGTATAAAAAAATAGTAATGGAATAAAATAAATATCCATATGGTATGCTGTAAGGATATAATGATACTGAGATATTTTTTTGTTCAGTATTTGTGCTAAGTAACTAATTTAAGAGCAAATATAACTAATTTTGAAATACTACAACTTTGAAATGTGCGGTGCAAAATCCGCTGCAGTTATTTCCGCGCGTTAATTAGCTCATTTCAAGTTTGTTCCATTTGTGTACTGCATCTTTGGAGATCTGACGTAATTAACTTCATAAGGACCTAAAAGAGAGTTCGCTGCTTCGAACAGTTCGCTCAGTTCACTTTGGAAATAGCGTCTTTTTCATGTTTTTTGAGGAAAATGCCAAAATTCTTACGCAGCCTTAATTGGTTTTAATCTCTTTGTAATTGCCGAGCAAAAATAATGAAAAACAAAGCCGGGATGTCAAGATCAAAGGAAGTAGCAGCAGGGGTTTTAATGAACGCATACTTAAGGTGAATCAGAACGGAACGCAAACGTTAGATATCTGTCAGTCGCATAATCCTTCTACGCCGTTATTAATTTTGATTAAAAATTGGTTGTATTTTTCTGGAGAGGTTTAAAAATCTCCCACTGCTGTCTGTGCATTTGCAAACGAAATTAATTAAAGCTGAACAGTCTGAATAGTACAAATTTGTATTCCAAATTTAGTTTCTTTTTTAGGCACGTTTAATTTCGTGATTCTCATATTGCGTTACAGAAGGGAAAGATTAACTAGAATTTGGAAGGCAGTTTTATTTATCAGGGCGAATTAAAATGGCAGGTCAAAGGAGCGAAGTATGGAACCGAATAAAACGCTGTTAATTTAGACATGAAATAATTGAAGAAGTTTTGCCTTAACGTCCCCTCTAAAAAGTTGGGCGAGCTGATTCCGACGCAATAATAATTACGCCCGTGATTTTAGTAGGAAATAAGTCGGCGTTATTTATTTCTAGATTGGGAATTACATTGCCATTAAAATTCATAACCAGGCCAGAACGAATTCGTCCCGAACGTTTGTAGGATTTAATAGCACTTAGACAACCTTGTTGGGCCGAGCTCCTAATTAATTCTAAATGAAATAGCAAACAGAAGTTTAGACCAACTTCAGTCATACAATTTCGGACGTGTTCCTACAGCGCAATTTGTGCAACGAAATAATTCACCCATGTCGATGTTGTTGGCTCTAAGCTGGCTGTTTTAACGCAGGTCTTTACGACACAAAATAAATACATCACATTGGAATTGGCATTATGGCCTGGAAAATATCAGCAGATGTGGCTGACATTTAATATTTTTCTGTATAAATTAAGGCTTTTATGTGCGATATCTTTAATAGATATTTGACAACTCGGAGCCTGTTTATAGACAAACAATAAAAAAGCAATTTTTGAAGTAGTAAAATTCTAGTACAAAAACTGGATGACGCGACGCCTGGCTTGAATGGAGTGTCTAAAGACAGTAAGATAAATGAATCCCCTGTATGGGAAATGAAAAAGAAAGTAGTTCTAAATGTATTAATCTAATTTCTAGAATAATTTCTGTGAAATAAGTACTAAGGCAGGACTCCAGATAAAATTTAATAAGATACAGTGGCGACTCGTGGAGAATTTTGATTCCTATATCCTGTGATTTAAATATTTCGCATATGGACTGGCAAAAGTTAGCATAGTGAAAAAAATTACCAATCTTTACAGGCTAATCAAAGATGATGAACCGAAGCGAACATCTCTGCTTCAGTTTCCGTTCAAGTGTATATTGCGGCGAAAAAACTTGCATCTCTACTGTTTGACATACATAGATGCATGCGCGATTGATGTATATTATTTCAAGATGTGCGACAATTTACCAGCAAATTAGGAGTATAATAAAATAGATCATAATAATAATTCAATCACAAGTAGGGGCAACAACATTAATTTATTGTCAGGTAAATAAAAACCTTGAGTAGCCACATCGACACAATTTAAATTGATTAATAATGTGGGTCGCAATGCTGATTCTTAGATTATAATCAACAAATCAAATTACGGTAGTTTTACTTTTACTAAAACAAAGTAATGTAAACAACTCCTTAGAAAGTGGCTGTTGCCCCTTAGTTACTGGTGCTTACAAAACACCAAAACAATTGTTATATAATTCTACGGAGTTTATGACTAGAAATGCATTTTTCTTTAATTAAAATTGTCTGAGCTCTACCTTTTTACGTAGTTTCTGTACAGAAAATAACTTTAACGCACTCACGATTCTATACGACGCTGCTTTCTGTGTTGCTGATCCTCTCAGCGAGATGTACACTTCCTAGCGTAGCTGCAACTCATCTAAACTGCTTACAGCTGGCTAAATGGGCTGATTCTGGTCCTGATGACCCAATATTGACCTTGGTTGCTCAGCAAACTGCCTTAGATTGCTTTAATAGCAATCAGTTCGACGAGTGGTTCCAAACACTGTTTAAAATTGCTTTTACGCGATTTTATGTCGCTCCACTAACAGTGGGTGGTAATTATTAATACGACGCTATAAGTTAACACCTCTACAAATAGGTGCGTATTTTACGCCCAATAACCGTTCAAACAATTATATTGTGTTTATGGCAACCTAGTCTTAAATTTCGATCTCCATAGATAAGCGCACACACAGCAATAGACCATGGCGAGAGTGGTGAAGTTTTCCTGAAAATGGAGTTAGCCTTGTCTTGACAATGTCGATATCGTGCGTATTTTAAGAATTAACATAACATAAGCTATTTCTTATCGACAAATTTGTGGTTGTCTTTATTAGTAACCTTCACGTTTTCTGTTCATATTCAATCTGTTTTTCTAATATTTATCTTAATCAATCTACTCAATATCATCATTTCTTCAAATTGAGTAAGTGCTTTTTCATAACTTAATTTTGAATGGCTACGTATTCATACCGGGTGAGGTTTTTTCACTATGTTTATAGACATTTCAAAAGCCGTAGGAGGTAGAGAAACAGTTAATTAGGAAAATAAGTGCCAATTTATGAACTTGGTGTAACAGTGCAGTTGGATTTTTTATAAAAGGCCACGGCCCAGTCGATTACAAATTTAATAACTAAATCTTCATTTTTTAACTTTGATTACTTTATTTTTCAACTTAAAAACGATGTAAAGAGGAAAAGATTTAAATCATTTTATGTCTTACTAGTACACATTATTTGTTGTTTATACCTGTGGTAAATAAGTCCATAACAACTAGGGCATTATAATTCCTTACGCCCGCTCATCGTTAGCGTCAAACTTCGGACCAATCGTGTACCTCGATGGGTCGATGCGCACAGAGCAGTGGTTGATCATCCCGTGAAAGCTCTCTGATCCATCATTAAGAAACATTAGTAAGACATAAAAATGTGGTATGCACCACGGGCATGATTTGATGTTTATTACCCTCGGGCATAAACATTTTCATAATGCCCTGTTTTATAATATTTATATATATTTATAATATTCTCTCAACCGTAAATCTAAATTCGTTGATTTTCAATTTAAGATGAATTAATAATTACGTAATCTCTTATAGTTAACTGATCGGTTGTCAAGGAAACAAATTTGTTTATCATGAAAAAACAATAAAAATGGCGGGCTGTGAGGGAATAAAGTGCCACTTTAGTCCCTAGTGAATAAAGTGCCATTTTATTCCCCGGAAATAAAGACGTCCATTATGTATCAAAAGTCAGGTACCTAAATTCCATTTTATTCCTTGTTATTTTTTTAAATTTCTGAGTTAAGTATAGTCAGAGTGGATTTTTCTCTACATTGTAAATAGAGGAAATTTTGCGTCCTGTAGAAAGTGTAGTGGAGCCATAAATCGCAATAACTCGTTGTCAACAGTTAGCGTAAGAATTCCAAAGAAAGGAAGCTCGACTATAAAATAAACAGTGCCTGTCCGAAATGAATATTTGTGAAATGCAAGCAGTTAGCTTAAGTACCATTAGAAAACTTTCTAGCAAACGGATGCACGCAGTTAAAAAGGTGATTTGTGCGCGGAATTCAATGGAGAGAAATTATTCAACGTCCCTCGAACTAAAAGGGTTTCTTAAAATACACTTTCCTAAATCAGAAGCGAAAGTGAAGTCACAATACAAAACTGCAGCTGTAAAAATCTAGTGAATTTCAAGTGTGTCATAAACTCATAAAACCCAACCGTTGCGTCCCAAGTGAAAGTGAACGCATCCTCCGTTTTGTGAATACAATACCATTGTTGTCACTAGAATAGAAAATCCTTTTTGTATATTGTGTAAATTGTGTAACATGGGTATATAAACCAGAGCGATGGGGTTGAAGAGGATCATTGCGTACTAGGTCTTAGCCCAACAACCACTCTGGTCGTCTGGCACATGTCGGGTCAGATTCCCACATGTTTAATATTAATCTCATACATACTGAAGCATTCATTTTGGGATGTTTCAGGAGCTAAGTGTCAGATCCACAAACGTTCACATGTATGCTGATTAAAAAGACCTATTCGATCCACACTTGTAATAGTATAGTAGCAAATCCGTAACCAGTTAATTTATGTCTGTAATCCGTTGCGTAAATAAAGAATATTAAAAGTGGTGGAGTTATTCGTGTGTGTAATTTCTAACAAACACCGTAACCAACCCACTTTATTGGTGACCCCTGATAACGAATATCAGCAGTGTTTTAGCCGGGTAAACCCACCTTATTGGTGACCCCGGACTAAGAACATCGTAAAATAAACAAATCAGTCCTCAGTGTTATGTACCTCGAATTCATTTTAAATTGGTGATTCTCGACTACGAACTACGCGGAAACAGCATAAATTAGACGATTAAAAACTCGCGTTCGCGACCGGGTAATCGGTAAACAGTGAATTAAAATTAAGTGAAGTCCGCTACGACATTTCACGATGGAAACAGAAGGCAACATATCTGTCACTACCAACAGCGAATCAACAACCAGTTCAATCGACAGAACTAACATCAGAGTACCTCCATTTTGGCCAACAAAACCTGCACTGTGGTTCGTACAGCTAGAAGGACAGTTTGCCCTCAACAACATTACGCGAGATACCACCAAATATTATTACGTAAGTGCTAATCTAGACAATAAATATGCCCAAGAAGTCGAAGACATCCTCACCAACCCGCCACGTCAAGACATGTACGAGACGCTCAAACAGGCTCTAATTAAGCGCCTATCCACTTCTCGCGAGCAGAAGATAAAACAACTTCTAGAGCACGAGGAAATAGGCGATCGCACACCGTCGCAATTTTTGAGGCATCTCACGAATTTAGCAGACGGCGAGGTACCAGAGAACTTCATAAGCACATTATGGATCGGGCGACTTCCAGATAGCATGCAGGCTGTCCTGATGACGCAAGCAAGCAGCAATCTCCAAGCTGTGTCCACCTTGGCAGACAAAATTGCTGAAATCACCCCCAGGACGTTCCAGGTGGCAACCACTGTTTCTCGCGGCGACGACGAGAAAATCAATCAGCTGTGCAAGCAAGTTGCTGACTTATCCCAGCAAGTTGCACGGATGAGCCGGGAAAAACAGCCGCGAAGCAATAGCACACAACGGTACCGTTCCAGGTCGCAATCTTCGTCGCGAATCTGTTGGTACCACCGCCGATTTAAAGACAATGCAACGAAATGCACTCAACCGTGCCACTACCAAAAAAACGATCAGGGGAGTTCGTAAACGCGGCACATGACTCCTTGTCTAACAATCGCCGCCTTTTTCTAACGGACGTGTCAACTAAATGGCTTTTCCTGATTGACACAGGGGCGGATTTGTGTGTATTGCCGAGAACATTTATAAAAGGACCGCGTGCGCGTACCGAGTACCAACTTAGCGCGGTAAACAACTCGGTAATTAGTACATATGGACATATAGTGTTAAACTTAGATTTTAAGCTGAGGCGAACATTTTCGTGGAAATTTGTCGTCGCAGACATCGACAAGCCGATAATTGGCGCAGACTTTCTCAGCCACTTCGGTTTACTTGTTGATATTAGAAACAAGCGCCTAATAGACAATGTAACCCAGCTGAAAGCAATCGGTGTAGTGCGGGAGTGTGTATCGCCACAAATAAAAACAATTTCCGGCGACTCGGCTTTCCATAAGCTTCTAGCGAAGTTCCCGGACATCGCGCGTCCGTCAGTTCTGCCTAAGAAAATAAAACATGCCACTACACATCGAATAATTACGTCAGCTGGACCTCCTGTCACGTGCAGGCCTAGAAGACTCCCACCGGATAGGTTACATGCAGCTAAGAAAGAGTTCCAGTTTATGCTCGATCAAGGAATAGCTCGCCCATCCAAAAGTAATTGGTCTGCAGCCCTTCATCTAGCGCCCAAGAAAGACAATGGATGGCGTCCTTGCGGAGATTATAGAGCACTAAACGCGAGAACTCTGGCGGACTGCTATCCTGTGCCACACATCGAGGATTTCGCACACAATCTTTTTGGTTGCAAGATCTTCTCAACAATCGATCTGGTAAGAGCCTTCAACCAAATCCCAGTCCACAGCGACGATATCTGCAAGACAGCGATTACAACTCCATTCGGAATGTACGAATTTCCATGTATGAGTTTTGGTTTAAAGAATGCTGCCCAGACGTTCCAGCGTTTTATAGATGAGGTTACCAGAGGACTCGACTTTTGCTACGCATTCATTGACGACCTACTGGTAGCTTCCACATCAGAGGAACAGCACCTGGAGCACCTCAGCCAACTCTTCAGCAGGCTCAGCGAGTATGGAGTACTGATCAACTCGGCAAAATGCAACCTTGGCAAGCCCAGCGTCAACTTCCTTGGGTACTCCATTTCACAAGAAGGAATTAAACCCCCAGAAGACCGCATCGAGGCTATTAAGCAAGTGCCCAAGCCCAAGACAATTAAAGAGCTGCGCCGTTTCTTAGGAATGCTGAACTTCTACAGAAGGTTCCTTCCTAACGCAGCAGAAGTCTTGGCTCCGATGAATAAACACCTGCAAGGACCCAAAGTAAAGCCAAAAACGGAAATCCAATGGAACCCAGAGTCGGAAGAAGCTTTCTCACGCTCCAAAACAATACTAGCAAACGCTACCCTCCTGGCGCATCCAGCACCTGCAGTTCCAACATCAGTCATGGTTGATGCATCTGATGTCGCCATGGGAGCTGTGCTACAACAGCATGTGGACGGAGCATGGCAGCCCTTAGCGTTTTTCTCCAAAAAGCTAAACGCTGCCCAGAAGAAATACAGCGCCTACGATCGAGAGCTACTGGCAGCTTATTCGGCTGTGAAGCGCTTCCGCTACTTTGTAGAAGGCCGAAAGTTCACGCTCTACACCGACCACAAGCCATTAATATACGCGTTTCAACAAAAGCCAGAACGCGCCTCGCCCAGACAATTCCGTCACCTGGACTTTATTGGACAGTTCACGACGGATATTCGTCATGTCGCTGGAAGCGACAACATTCCCGCGGATACATTATCACGTGTGTCTGTTGCAGGTTGTTCAGCAGCTTTTCCAGGCAGCCCAATTAACTACAAAGCGCTGGAAAAAGCGCAAGAATCGGATGCCGAGCTGAAGACATTCCTACACCCTGAGGCCGTGCTAGACTTGAAGAAGGTCTACTTCCCGGATCAGAATGCGGATGTCTACTGCGATTCGACTACGGGGACACTACGCCCTTTTGTCACGAAGCAGTTCCGACGCCCGGTGTTTGACGCCCTCCACAACCTCTCTCACCCCGGAATTCGAGCCACGACGCAGCTCGTCTCCTCCAGGTTTGTATGGCCTTCCATACGCAAGGACTGCAGCCTTTGGAGCAAGACGTGCATCCCATGTCAGCGCTCGAAGATCACCAGGCACGTAGCAGCACCAGTGGGAAACTTCACCACGCCCTCCTCCAGGTTTGAGCACGTGCATCTCGACCTTGTTGGGCCACTTCCTTCATCGCTAGGCAATACGTACTGCCTGACATGCATCGATCGCTACTCCCGATGGCCTGAGGCCATACCAATCCCTGACATCACGGCTGAAACGGTGGCCAGAGCCTTCTTCAGTAGCTGGATAGCTAGATTTGGAGTGCCACTGCGGATCACAACGGACCGCGGCCGGCAGTTCACCTCCAATCTGTTCAAGGAATTAGCCAACCTTTTGGGATCGCAACACATGCACACGACAGCATACCATCCGGCAGCTAACGGCATGATAGAACGATTTCACCGCCAGCTAAAAGCCGCAATCGAGTGCCACACAGACACCAGGTGGACAGAACGCCTGCCAGCAGTTCTCCTGGGCATTCGCACAGCCATTAAGGAAGACCTCAACGCTACCTCAGCCGAGATGGTCTACGGCGAGAACATTCGACTACCAGGGGAATTTTTTACTGCTACGAAAGACGTACATGCAGCCGATTTCGTAAACCAGCTCAGAGAGCATTTTGACAAGGTACGCCCGACTGCAGCTCAGCATCATGGCCAGCGCAAAGCATTTGTCTTCAAAGATCTCGCGACTTCCACACATGTGTTCGTGAGAAACGATGCCGCTGCAAGCTGCTTACAATGGCCCATTCCCGGTGATCTCTAAAGCAGAAAAGACTTTCAGCGTCGAAATCCGTGGCAAGCCGGCGACGATATCAATCGACAGGCTAAAACCCGCCTATCTTGCAGCTGAGCCCAATCAGGAACAAGCTGCAACCAGCACCGCGGCGCACAAAGACGCCGATAAAAACAATCAGACAACAACCACCAGAAGTGGACGGCGAGTACATTTCCCGGATTACTTCCGGGCAGCATAATCTCGTGGCTTAACCACTGGTAAGGGGGTCATGTAGTGGAGCCATAAATCGCAATAACTCGTTGTCAACAGTTAGCGTAAGAATTCCAAAGAAAGGAAGCTCGACTATAAAATAAACAGTGCCTGTCCGAAATGAATATTTGTGAAATGCAAGCAGTTAGCTTAAGTACCATTAGAAAACTTTCTAGCAAACGGATGCACGCAGTTAAAAAGGTGATTTGTGCGCGGAATTCAATGGAGAGAAATTATTCAACGTCCTTCGAACTAAAAGTGTTTCTTAAAATACACTTTCCTAAATCAGAAGCGAAAGTGAAGTCACAATACAAAACTGCAGCTGTAAAAATCTAGTGAATTTCAAGTGTGTCATAAACTCATAAAACCCAACCGTTGCGTCCCAAGTGAAAGTGAACGCATCCTCCGTTTTGTGAATACAATACTATTGTTGTCACTAGAATAGAAAATCCTTTTTGTATATTGTGTAAATTGTGTAACATGGGTATATAAACCAGAGCGATGGGGTTGAAGAGGATCATTGCGTACTAGGTCTTAGCCCAACAACCACTCTGGTCGTCTGGCACATGTCGGGTCAGATTCCCACATGTTTAATATTAATCTCATACATACTGAAGCATTCATTTTGGGATGTTTCAGGAGCTAAGTGTCAAATCCACAAACGTTCACATGTATGCTGATTAAAAAGACCTATTCGATCCACACTTGTAATAGTATAGTAGCAAATCCGTAACCAGTTAATTTATGTCTGTAATCCGTTGCGTAAATAAAGAATATTAAAAGTGGTGGAGTTATTCGTGTGTGTAATTTCTAACAAACACCGTAACCAACCCACTTTAAAAGAAATCAACTCAACGGAGTACCTCTTACGCGGACACGAATTGATTTCTACTATTTATATACATATCGTTCGGCGAAATATCAAAAGTTTTATTGCTGTACGAGTTGTGAGCTTGCAAACCAACCAAAGCCGCGTCCAAGAACTCACGACAGCTAATTGATTTTGTCTCAATTTTGCCTTATAAATAAAAAGGAGGCGGTATCTTCTAGCGTGCACGAAGCTGATTACGAAAGCGGCGCATTTCTGATACAAAAAGAAAAGTATTAATTGTAGCCGAAAATACGCTGGCGCTGGTTTTGCCGGATAATTCGCTTAAAAGCCTGCACAGAGATAAAAGGATTAACGCAGAATTTTTCTTAAGTTTTTAAAATCCCAAAACAATATTTTGGTTGTAGGGAAAGATTATTTCATTTCGAGTCGGTGGAGCTGCACTGTGAAAATGCTTCACTTTTAAAAATAGAAATATCTGAAACTGGTGGTATAATGTTGGCGGGTCAGCGTTTAAGCAAAGGAAATATTGCTATCAAATTTTTGGATAAAGTTTTTTACTACGTTTCTGTGGAGTGAAGAAGATATTAGGTCAATCCAACATTGCTCTTCAGTATATCCATTTTTCAGTTTGTGCGCATGCACTCTGCTATTCTCAAGTATTTTAAGGAACGTCTTTGAATGTAGAATTAGCGACGCTTAGCGGGAAGTGTAGTAAATAATAAATTAGTTGTATAAATTGTGTGTACAGATTTACGAGGCTTAATGGAGGTAATTTATTGAAAGTGTCAATAAATTATGAAGCCCGTTGGTTGCATGCTGAATTTGCAGTTTAAAATATGCATGCTGCCTGGAAGAATACAATGCAGTTTTAAATCTTTATTCAGTAACGAGTTGAATGTGTACTAGTTTAGTAGCTTTGGCTGTGTTATTTACAAACATTTTGTATGATGAGCAGCTTTTGGCGATTGGCGATGTTTTTGCCAGAAATCAGTATGACATAATCAATCACTGTTTATTATTAAATACTTCAGTTCCAAGCATTTGAGTAAAGTGAAGAGCGATGAAGGGAAAATCTAGTACCCATATTCCATACTCCTTCGTTGTTATTGTGAGCTTTTGTAGGTTAAAGTCGTGTTTAAGGATTTGCTTAGGTTCTGCTCTGTATATTTGCGTGATTACTTTCCTACTTCCCGGAAAACAGTATAAATACCATGTTGTTATTTACGTTTGATTAGCCGTTGGGCTGACGGTATTTACATCTAGACGATATAGTAGTTCGTATTGGACACTCGTCATATTTGATGGATTGATATCGATGTTTCCCATACATTTCTACAGCCATGCCATATCTGATTCGATATTCTTTTGTGCGACGACTCTCCCGAGCCATTATCTATGATTATATCATAAATGTTGCAGGACAACAGGAGTCAAGTTCGCCCCTTCTGTGGGCAAACGCGGGGATTAGATTAGCTTGGTTAGCCAGAAAATGCTCCACATTAAATTTAGTACGGGCGACGACTGAGTAGCAGTTTGAATTTTTTATGCAGCCTTTGTTGGCGGCATACGCGATGATACGGCAAGGTATTAGCCCTCCTTTCCAAACATCCAGCGATTTGTCACGGGTATTCATACTTACCATTCAGCAGCACTTATCCATCAGCCCCTGCAAAGCGAGCGAGTTGGAAGAGGGCGCATGTTAATGCGGGCTCGATAAATTCTTTATGATATGACGGCTTTTTCAGCAAATTTGCTCGCAGGTATGCTAAGGTTAGCTCAGGAGCTTCAGTTCCGTGTTTGCTATGGGCTGGGTTTTTGGGAAGCCAGCGCTGATATAGGTTGCGAATAGCAAAATAGGTAGTTAACATTTTAAATTGCAGCTTTGCTGTTTTGTTTGCGAGTAAATTTGGAACGCATCTATATTTCAACTCAGCCATTAAGGGAATTCAAATATTAACGAGCTATGGAATAAAACACTGTTTTTACATTTCGAGAGACCCTAATTGACGCAAAAAATTGAAAACTCTGCCACCGTTTTGTTTAGAGTAAATAATTTTCTGTATTGCGCCTGTTTATTGACAAATGCTATTAAACTTGTGTACAAATTAGATATTGATTTTGGTTAGCGAGAAGTACTAATCAATAAAACGAGTAAAATGCAGGAAAATATTCAGAAAATATGGGAACGAATGTTCTAACTAATAACATATTCCACCTCAAAACTTTTCCAGTGAGCATTGATTGGATTTACTCAGTTTTGAAAAAAAATAGCTCATAAATGTACTAGTATAATTTTTAATTGTTTCATATATTAGCATTAGTATGAATGAGATTCTAATATCAATTGGGATCAGTGCCATTTATTGATTTGACCAATCTATATTGATGTGATATAATTAATCAGTCCATCTTTTTCTATGAATAATAGTGAAACTCTATATTGAAGTGATATTAGCTTTTAGTATTAGCCCTTATTTATGTAATGATTTATATTTGAGCTTTTATAATAATTAGCCCGACACTGTTGCCCAATTTCTTTTATAATGACAAATTATTTACTGTGATATTATTTTACGTTTTTAACGAGCTCAGCTTATTTTGTTTTAGATAACAATTGACTCTTATATTAGGTCATAAATTATAGTTCTTTGACTTTATTTTCAAATTTAAATTTAACATTAAATATGCCGTGTCGCCAATACGAATATCCACTTTATCTATTTGAAATTAGATGCTTTTTTATTGTGTAACTTCACTTCATTGAAACACCCCTCTCTATCCCAGCAAGA
Source organism: Agriotes lineatus (assembly GCA_940337035.1). Taxonomy (NCBI): domain Eukaryota; kingdom Metazoa; phylum Arthropoda; class Insecta; order Coleoptera; family Elateridae; genus Agriotes; species Agriotes lineatus. The sequence goes on along the minus strand of CALNHX010003631.1, from coordinate 17,359 downwards.
ATTCACAGGTAAATGATAGATTTGCTGGGCTTCTTATAAATACTAACTTTCATTGCTTTTACAATAAACTGCTCAAGTACAGGTCTAAAGAGTAGCTTCAGCACTGCGAAAACAGGTTGACCTTTCGCCAAAACCAAATAGCGCATAAAGGTGCTCGGGACCTTAGCAACAACTTTGCCCCTTTTCAAAATTTCGATATCTGTAGCCGTTCGAAAGTTACAGGCGATCCAGACAGACAGACAGACAGACGGACGGTCAAAACGTTCGCATAAGTACGCTGAAGCTACTAACAAGGTTGACCACCTTTCTGTAAGTTTCTTCTCTCTTACTTGGGTCCCCAGAGTGAGTCACAGGTGGCCCCTGGTGATGCCTACACAGCTGGAACGGGATTCGATGGTTGTCCTCGCTGAAGGGGCATCTCCTTCAGGCTTAACTCAACCCGATAACTTGATACTCTATGCACCTCTTTTACGTCGGCAAACTCGCAGCTTCAGGTGCGGTAAGGTCTACACATTACCCTTTGTCTCTCTTTATTTGACAATAAAAAAACTGGACGAAACAAAAAGTCTGCAGTTTTTGGTCAGATCCGCTTTAAGTATGGCTTGTTTTATAATACTGTCAATGTGACATTTGTCTAAAATGACAGTAAAATAACGCGCAATAACAAGTCTAAATCTTGTTTTAAGCGTTAGGGACTTATTCGAAGAGGAGAAACATCGGATTACATAGGTCAAGAAGTCTTGATTTGAATAGTGTGCTATTTAGAGCATCCCTTACATTAAAGTTTGGGTATATGTGAAATTCTCTCTGAAGTCTACTACCTGTGATCTAAATGATATTTATGATTTCACTGTAGTATAAGACATACATTTGAAACGCTATGTTTTGTTATTTCTGACGTTACAGAAAAAGGGCAATGTGTAGATTTTATCCTCAAGGTCCTACCTCTCAAGTTGCCTCGTTGATGCACCCGTGCTCAGGGACTCCTTTGGGTGATCACTATGCGTCGGACGCTTTGCTTGTTTATAACGAAGATTATAATTTCTGAATGTATTTACTGTTTTTAACTTCTATTTATTCGCAGCCCTTCTGCCACTTATGTATTCGTTCATTAAAACGATAAATTGACACTTACTGGCAAAAGTGTATTTATTTTTCCCCAATTTGGAAAGTGCAAACGTTTTTATTCCCTTCTGGGAAAACAATTATTATTATTTATGTAATCTCAACTCAGTTATTGCATATACAAACATTATAAATCACATTATCTAATTTACATTGTTGATAAATAGTATACATACAATTCATGTTATTTTTAAGACTTAAATGTTTGAATTATTTAATTCACATTGAATAACAAGCAATATGTACTGAGCTGGCTTTCACAAATTTCTAATTAACAAATATCTACGCCTTTTGCATTTTAAATTCGTTCTTTATTATCTGTTGGTGCATGGATGTACAAGAATATATATTTTAATAAAGTACATGTGATTTTTGAAAGATTTATTAATTAGACTGTTAAAAATTGATATTGGCTTTGTTAAATAATCTCTTATCACATATTGGAAAATCTGAAACCAAGCAAATCAGACAATTTAAATTTTATTAGCAGCCGGTAATACAATATAATTATCATCTGATCAATTCTGATTATATCCTATGGTGGTAGGATGAGAAGTAGTGCGAACTCGTACTCACAAATGGTGCAAATGCAAGTAAATGTCTGAGGTTATGTTCTACATTGTCATGACATCCTGGCAGTGAGATTTATATCTGACATTTGGTTTGATTTTGGTGATGATTATAAGCACGCTGTGATTAATAAATACCTTTCGACGAACGAAAATGTCAGCAAGTCAATGACGATCTGGTAAATAAATACCTTAAGTAAGGATGCAACCAGTGTCGAAGATGCTTCTTATAGTGGACGCCTCTAAACAGTCGCAACTCCAGAAATGATCAGCAGCATCTATAACATCCTGACGACTGAATCTGTCAGAGGTAGCAGTGATGGTGGGCATATCTAAGGAACATATTTTTTTTTAACACAAGAACACAAACGTTTGCTGTCTGGAAAGAATAAACGCATTCGATGTCAACTGTCTCAGGCCTTTCTATACAAATTCTGAAAGATTGTGTACGTGGTTTTCTGACTATGAATGAAATCTGGGTCCACTATTATACGCCTGAGACTAACAGTTGAAACAACGGACTGATCATAGTTCTTCGCCTCCGAAGAAGATAAAGATGGTCACGTCGGTCGGTATATCATGGCATTCATTTTTCGGGATTAGCAAGGAATATTACTTATTCGTTATCTACAAAAGGGCTAAAACTACTTCAGAATATCATGCTGACCTTATGGACCGTTCAGCTTTTGTGATTCGTGAAAACCGCACTGGTTTACCTAAAAATTGGAAGAACTAAGTAGTTCGCCATCCTCCTTATTCTCCGGACTTTGCATCGTGCGATTGCTATCTCTTCTCAAATCTAAAAACGTGTCTGACTGGAAAGAAATGTGTGGCATATGGAGCAGTGAAGGCGACTGTAAATAAATATTTTAGGTATTTACGAAAGCCACTATAAGAAGGGTATTCAACAATTTTATCATCGCTATGCCAAGTGTTTAGAATTAAGAGGACATTTTATATCAAAAGTATGGTTTCAGTGAAATAGCAACATTTTTCACCCCACCCTCGTATATTAATATTTTTTGACAATGTAATTGCGTCGTATTAATTGCATATAGCCCTTTTAACATCCCACTGAGAATTCCTCTATTAATTAATCGTAAATATGGCCACAGCGTGATAAGTGATAAGGAGTGTATATTAGGCGTTAAATCACTAGTTCGTGTTTTGAAGAACCAGAGCGCAGGTGAGACCAATGCTCCATGTCGAAGAATATGTGCTGGGTTAACGATAGAATTCAGAATTGGAGGCAGTACCTTCGCGGCTCTTGCAGTGACACAACGGAGCTGCTTTGTGTAGTTTGTTGGCGCATCTGATTTTCCGCACTAATAATTGATTATAATGTGATAAGTTGCAGCAATGCATGCGAACCGGCGAGCGCTACCATGCGTACCCTTAGCTAGTCAGTTAGGTTATTGCTAATGCAGAATATAGGTACTATTTAATTGCATAATGTTGGTCTCTTTTTGCAAATTACATAGACATAGACGTCAGAGGTTCTTGTTCGCGCTGATGATTACATCATAATTAAGAGGGTGGATCCCGCGGGATGCATGCTGTTCCGCCTAGTGTTCCCGGATTTACTGTAAGTGCAGTACTGCCCAAGACTAGTAGTAATTCTATAGAAACCGGGCACTTACTGACTCTGTACGGGTTATAACAGTAGTTAACCTAGCGGGTTAATGGGGAGATACTAGCGAAGAGTACCGAGAGCTAACCCAGCCAGTGAAGATAACGATGAGGTGGTATGAGGTTGATATGGAGTGGTGCAAGACCGAACGTCGATACCGAAAGTACGAAGGGGTCAGGGGGCAGCTACTCCCAGCGAGCAAAATTGTTATTATCGATGAGATTTACAGGTCAGTAAGTTTATGTTCTTTTACACTTAACCGCTTACCGCGGCTTTATCACACTTACACTGTTTGCATCCTGCCGCCGCCTTGTGGTCATGGGTGAGCTACATCCACCCCTTTGACACATTGTAAAATTATCACAATTTGAATTTTAATATAACACACAAAAATGCGACTAACAAATGCTATTTTATTAGTGGAAGATATAAAGGGTTAATGATGTACCAATAATTAAAGTGGCGTCAGAGGGTAGCATCATTCATACGAAGGGGGGGTTTCATTATGCCCCATAATTTTAGCTAGGTTACAGGTATAACAGCGTTATGGAGCAAGAAGGGCAAATTACTTTCAGATATCCTGAGCATCGACTTTGAGCGATACTTTCCCCATGGTGGACGAAAGGACGAAATAATCGCGCAAGTTTGGGTTAATGCCCGAAGTTTATTAAATGGCCACTATTTTTCTAAGTGCAACAACTCGCCATCGCAGATGGCCGTGTATCGTTTTCGCGTTTACAAGTGTAAGGAATCGATTACCCTTAATAGGTCGTAAATTTGGAAGCGCGTTAGTTTTACGACGCGATATTTCGACGTGTTCTACGTTTAGGCTTCGCATATTTTACGACGATATTGGTATATATGGATCATGTAAAATGCTCATTGCATTTTATATGTTATGTACCTTTTTGCTCGTAAAGCGTCGCCACGTAGCATGCAGGATATATTATGTTGATTGCCACTTTTATTATGTAGATGACATCTCTGTCGGTATGAGACGCAAGGCGGCATGAGCGGTTGTGGTAACTTGTAAACGGATCCAACGAGTCCTGACAGTGACAAAATACATCGCCGACAAAAACTCGAAACAAGTACAAGGTTATCAAACAGCAACTTCGCGTTTTAAATCAATCCGGCCCAAAAAAAGCTTTTTAAAGTTGCGATGCGGAAAAGCGGCCTGAATGGTTAATGTGATCAAGGAATTATACGCCGTTTTGCTGGAATAAAAAAATTAATCGTTCGCCTTTTTGCGCCACGTTTATGGGCCATGAAGGGGCACATTTCCTAGTGACATCTCGCTAGCTGCTTCGGGCCGCACATCCAAGGAGGACGGGCAAATTTGAAACATGTTGATCGTCCGTGAAATTTTAATTTGGTGAAAACCGTTTCCCGGCCCTGCGTGTAAACTCACGGTTTGTAGTATGACGTAAAACTTTCCGCTCGGAACTCTATTACCCGAAAGTCCGAAACAACAAGGCTCTGAATTTAGAATTCGCTGAAATTACATGTGCGACTAATGGCTGAATTAAATCTGCAACTGAAATTAATTAAGGGAGTAAAAGGAAAATAAAAGTTATCTCAGAAGGATCGAAACTGGCTGGAGCTTAAAATAATTTCGTAGCAAATTTGCAAGATTATAGACACGAAGACTAGACGAAGGAAATACTTAGCCGTAGGATAGAATCTGATCTAAAGCTGTTTCGTATTGTTACTGTATTTTAGTAGCAGGATAATAGCATTACTCTCATTTCCAGTTTTTATATTAAATAGGACGCACTCTGATGTAGTAAATAATAAGTTGAACAACTAGAAATTAGAAATAAACTGTTTAAAATCTGTTGAAGAGTAATCATACAGGAAGGAGTGTGAATAAACTTGATAATGGAAAAACCTGCCGAATAGATAGAAATCTGGAGTAAACATATCGATAGTATAATCCATAACCAAATACCGAAACTAGCAGCTTACGTGAAAACGAAATGTATGAATGAGGAAAGACCGATGTTCGAGCAAAGATTTCGCCAAAATCTGGAGAGAAAGAATAAGGGTTATGTATTTAGAAGAGAATTCCACTGATTTTTAGCTTACGTACTATTTGGTACTGTATTCACTAGATTCCGTTATTGTCTATGAAAGGCTTGGGATGAAATAAGTGGTTTTCGGCTTAGACGGCGCGGCGTAGTCTTTGCGGATCAATTCCCCCAACTGGAGGCGGGCTGCTATAGGGACCTTGCGTTCCTCGTCAGCCAAGAACGGGAATTATAGGATGGGTGAATGGAAGAAAGACCAGGAAAGGTGGAGAAGTACTGATCCGGCATTCACCTCAGAGAAGATACTCTGTTGACTCAAGAAAACGATCTAAAAACGTAAATCAGAGCAGACTGCTGCAGGAATCGAACCCACGAGCTGCCGAATGCTAAGTAGACGTGCTAAACGCTTACCTACAGAGCTCGGTAAACTCAAGGTCGGTGTGGAGCTAATTATAGTCCTCTGTGCCAGCCGTTAGTAGCGCCGTAACGCTGATTGGTCGTTCAAGTTGAGCGTAATCTGCGGGCGTGGCTGTATGACGCACAGATGTTGTAATACTTTAGATTGTGTATCACAGGAGTGAACGTTTTACTAAGCTTAAAACTATCACCGGCAGTCAACAGTTGTGGCAACTTATTACCTACAGACCCATTGCTATAGTTGTTATTCATAATTTCCGGGATCAAGTCAGTATGATTGACAGAATCTTATATGCTAATTTGTGGAAACGAGTCTGCATTTCAGAAAGTTGTTCGGTTTTACCTAGTACAACCATGTAATACTCCATTTCTTGCTGTTAGGTACTAGCCTCTCCATAACGTCAGTATAACAGTTAAAGAGTTACTGTAAATGATTATTGTTCTGCTAAATACTTGCCACACAGTCGTTAGTTTTTATGTTTTGGTTTCCTACGAATTTTTTTACTGCAATACATTTCCGGCTAGACATAATTGATTTTTTTAATCTTGTTATCTCTCAGACTTTTATTGTCGATGTAGAACGTGGACAATAGTTGTTTCATATAATTTATTGCAGTAGTCATTGTTTCAATTTTTCACATTCTACTATTCTAGTCTAATCATAAACCAATTCTCATAGTACTTTGGTGCTGATGTATTTCGTATTCTATAATAATACTTTTTTGTCATACTGGCGTGTATTTTGAAACCTTATAATTTAACCTTGTATACACAACAAGAAAAATTATATGAACTGACAAGCTCTGAAAGTTCCACCGTAACCATTCCTGTAATTTGAAAGCCTCTAATCGGGTGTCCGCCTAAATAATAAATAGGCAATTGTTTTATCAAACATAACATTAAGCCTGAAAGGCCCGAAACATTAACCATTACGCCTAGCCTACGTTATTCTGTAGTGCGTTAGTGTTCGTTCTAATTTGCATCTAAACAACTTTTCAAAGGCGCTTTTTGCGGCCAAACAACGCGGCCGACGTGTCGCAAATTCCTAAAGAAAATTGGACGTTGGCCTAAAATGCAGCCACGGCCGCGTTATCCTTTTGATTCCTTTCAACCTGATCAAATGTTAAACAAATTACTGGTTGTGCGGTAACGAAATTCCGGCAATTCCGCTTGTCGATACGAATTCGTTTCACTATTTCCGTCCAACACGTTTAATGGAAAAGCCACCTTTATGGGTTGTGGGTGGAAAAAATTTCATGAAAGTGGAATAATTTGTTGTGTGCATCACCAACTCGCAACACGTTATGAGGGCGGTCCTTTAACGATTACAATTTTTTGGGCGAAATTATTTTTAGACCTTTGAGGTAATTTAGTCTTGGTGTGCAGGATGTTTACCTCTGGCGCTACATCTGAAACAGAATTTTAAATGTGAGACCTACGGCATCTGAGAGCAAATTCGGTTATGCATTAATAATTCACCGGGCCCGTTTGATGTGTTTTAAGACGTGTATGTAATGTTAGCGAAAGTATGGATGCAAAGTTGAAGCGGGCAATAATAACATTATTGGAAGTAGGCGCAGGCAAAGGATAAAGAGAAAAGGGCGTTAAAAGTCACTTCGGCTTTGAAGTCACTTTGAGTATCCGGAATTTATTGCGTATAAAAGCTGTTAGAAGAATGTTACGTTCAAAGTAACTCCCCTATCTGAAAAAGCACTAAAAAATTTATTTTTATCTTCATTCCAACTTCACTGGTAAGTTCAACTCTGTAAGACGTACAGCTACTTCATGATGTTGTCAATGTATCGTCGATTTTGTGAAAGCAGCTTATATTGTTTGCTAACACATTGTGGTGTATACAATTCAAACTGAGTTGGAGCTTGGAGGATGTTATAAAGGTAAAACTGACGAATCATGCTTCTACTCGCTGTAAATATTTGCATTACATAACGCACATAATGTATTTACGGTCTACTTTAAAAGCGCAGTTTGAATGCCCCTTTTAGTAAAAAAATCAGATAAATAACCTTAAAGTTTGATTACCGACAGAAAAGCATCTTTACTATTATAAATTTGCCAACTCATAGTTTTTTTGACAAACAGTTTTCCGAGGGATAATTACATTTTCTTATGTTTTAAAATGTTTATAACAGTGTACAGAAGTTGATACTAGTTTTCTTTCAGGTGAGGTCGACTGTCTCTTTCCATATGAAATGACTCAGCTATGCATGTAAGTTCTATTTATATTGTTTATAAGGATCCCAAGATAATTGTCGAAATTCACTTACAATGTGTATTTTGTGTGATAAAGAGCAGATCTGCTAATTAGAAGTGGTTAATACAGTAACTAATGCATTTTTAAATTTATACATAATGATTTTTTAATGAGGTGCCTATCTTCAACCGATTATTTTAAGAATCAACGTTTTATAAAAAAATGCCTTTTACTAGTTATAATTTTAACTTTAATCAATCTTTGAATGTTTATTTATTTACAATTATTAGAAACATAGTTACCTACCTTACTATGTGATGTGCTGTCTAGCTGAGTAGACGTGTTGAGTGCAGCTCCTTATTTAAATTAAGTTAACTCAAGTTATTCCCTTGACAAAATGTCGAACCAACCTCGTATCACTCGATCATCTGAAGAAGAAGTACGGATTCGTGATATTGTTGAGAAAGTATTGAGTTCTGATACTTTAATTGCAAGCTTAGTAGATAAACTGCATGCCAAAATCAGTGAACAATTCATGAAGGAAGTCCAAGCGTACAAACAAAAGGTCGAATCACTCGAAGCTGATTTAAAGGAGACGAAACAGCAGCTTCTTCAGTATAAGGATGATACTGAAATGTACTCTAGACGGAACAGTCTACGAATCTTTGGGGTACCCCAGGTCGACAACAAAGAAGATACCGATCGGATTGTTTTGAACCAGCTAAAAGACAAGCTTGGATTGGACCTCCCAGCCAATTCAATAGATTGTAGTCATCGCTTGTATGCTCGCGAGGGTAGTGTTAAACCCATTATAGTCAAGTTCGTCAGCCGTAACACGAAGAAACTCGTATATCAAAATAAAAGCAAATTGAAAGGAACACGCATCGTAATCAAGGAGGATTTAACTAAACACCGCTACCAACTGTACAAGGAAACCGCGAAGAAATATGGAAAATCGGTATGGACTAACGAAGGCAAGGTACTTGTTAAAATTAATAATGCCATTAAACAAATCAAATGTTTGGATGACTTGTCTGATTCCTAGTTTTTGCAATAAGTTCTTTAAAAGGATGCCATGCATTTCCTCTTTAGTTGAAAGAGCCTACCTCTTAGCATATTACTTGGTTTTATTGTTAGCATAAATTTACAAATTTTAGTTTTCTTATCGTAAACACAAAATTGTGCATGTCTTAGTTTCACTGATATGTTGGGAATGATAGTTTTTAATATTTAGTATTAGAAGATTAGTTCAGCTCGCCTAAGTTTTTACATTTACATGTGTTGTTTATTTTGAAAATTTGTATTGTTATTCATGACTCAAAAATTATTTAAGCTAGCGTCCTTCAATGTACGATCATTATTGCCAAAAATAGATTCAGTTAGAGATTTTGTTAACGAATCAAATGTTGATTGTATTGCTGTTACTGAAACTTGGTTAAATAATAATATTACACATGAGGCACTCAAGGTACAAGGTTTTTCTATGGTAAGGTACGATAGGCAAGGACGAGTTGGTGGTGGTGTGGCGTTATATTTGAAAAATATTCATAAATTTACGGTAATAGATACGAATAATAATATTGAGCAAATATGGTTGACTTTTAAGATTAATAGAATATCAGTTGCAATTGGAGTTGTATATCGGCCACCTTCAATGGACTATAAATTATTTTGCGACGAATTTGATAAGACTTGCTCGATGATTTCAATTGTGCATGATTTTTTATGTTGCACTGGTGATATCAATATTAATTTATTAAAAAATACAAATGACAGTACTTATTTTAATTTGATGGTAGATTGTGTCAATTTAAGTCAAATTATCGATTTTCCTACACGAACAACAGAAAATTCACAAACTCTTATAGATGTCATTTTAGTTTCAAATTCCAATTTAGTTAGTGATTATGGGGTAGCAGATACACACTTTTCTGACCACGATACTATCTATTGCACTCTAATATTACCTGCTGCTAATAATATATTGTACAAAACTATTAGATGCTTTAAACACTTCGATTTGGAGCATTTTCATAAAGACTTATCGTTAATTCCGTGGCAAAACATATTTTACTTAAACGATGCTGATGAAAAAGTAGATTTCATTACAAATAATATTATTAACATCGTTGACTTGCATGCTCCCTTAAAATTTGTTAAAATTACCCATAAACGAAAGCCATGGATAACTGGCACTATCAAGCTTATGATAGACTTAAAGAATAAGGCATTTAATAGGTATAAACATTCCAAATCATTAGCGCATTGGAAATATTACAAATCGATAAGAAATTCTGTGACTTTAGCTATAAAGAAGGAGAAAAAAGCATATTTTAACTTTGTATTTGATGGCAATGATACTAAATCCATATGGAGAGAAATTAAATCTTTGGGTGTGAACAATTGCAAAAGCAACAATACCATACCAGAACATTTAAATAAACCCGATTCGATTAATAATTTTTTTATAAATAGTGTACCTAACGTAAACAATAGTAACAGTAATGTATTAGATTTTTATAAAAACCACAAACTAAATGAAGTCAACGAAGAATTCAATTTTCACAGTGTTAATATTGCGGATATAGTCGGAATTATAAACACGATTAAGAGTAAATCTAAAGGAATCGATGGACTTAATATTGACTTAATCAAACTTTGCTGTCCTACCATATTACCTTATCTAACCCATTTGATTAATTTCTGCTTAGCGAAGAATGTTGTACCAAAATTGTGGAAAAAAGCATTAGTCATACCATTGCCAAAAAAGCCAAATATTCTTGAATTAAAAGACCTGAGACCAATAAGTATTTTACCTGTATTTTCCAAAATTCTAGAAAAAGTTATGTGCTCACAAATTCAATCCTATCTTGACGCCAATAAAATATTACCAGACACACAATCTGGCTTCCGTTCAGGTTACAGCTGTACCACTGCACTTATGCATATAACTGATGACATAATATCTGCTTATGATCATAACGATATGACGGCTCTAGTACTATTAGACTTCAGTAAAGCGTTTGATACCTTGAATCACAATACAATGTCTCATATTTTAAAATATATTGGTTTCAGTTCAAATGCGTGCTCTCTTCTACAAAATTACTTAGAGGATCGTTTCCAAAAAGTGATTTTAGACCAAAATTCTTCAGACTACATGGCTGTGAAAACAGGGGTTCCACAGGGTTCTATTTTAGGACCTCAGCTATTCACCATTTACACCTTGAATCTTCAAAAGCATATCAAATCAAGTTCGATGCATATGTTTGCCGATGATACGCAACTCTTGTACTCATTCAATAAGGAATCTTTTCGGAAATGTTTTAATGATATTAATGATGATCTCAAACAAATATTTATAACATCAACAGAACACTCTTTAGTTATTAATCCTTCCAAATCTAATGTAATATTCTTTGGTAATCCAGCCAATATAATAGAAATAAAGCCGTTTGCCGTTTTCAAAATAAATGATAATGTAATTCCAATTGTGAATGAAGTAAAAAACTTAGGATTGACCCTAGATAATTCGTTTAGATATGTAACTCATATAACCAATTGTATAAAAAAAGCTTATTTAAATTTAAAAATTCTTTTCCCTCATAGACATTGCTTACCAATTCTTGTAAAATCAATGCTTTGCGAAACATTAGTGCTATCACATTTCTCTTACTGTTCTCAGGTTTATGGTCAGTCCATCACACAAGATCTCGCTCGCAGAATACAGCGAGTTCAAAATTCTTGTCTTCGTTTCATTTATGGAATAAGAAAATTTGATAGAATCTCCCACAAATTAAAAGATCTAAAATGGCTCAATATGCATAACAGACGATTGCTCCAGTATGCCACGCTCTGTCATAAAATCATTCTTGAAGAACGACCACCATATTTGTACAATAAAATAAAATTTCGTACTGATGTTCATTCTTTAAATTTACGTTTCAAAGGTCTTATAACACCACCAATTCATAAGACTGCTCTGTTTCAAAGGGGGTTTTCCTTTTTAGTATCCAGAGTTTATAATTCAATACCCCTTGGATTAAAAACCGTCTCGCTTCAAACATTCAAGCGCAAATATAAACAGCAATTATTTGTTTCCCAACTTAGGTGAACCTTTATTCTTTGTTTTAGTTTAGAATATAATTATATGTTTTCTTGCTACAATTCCATGACATATCATCACAGAATCTAGTATTAAGTTAGTTTAGGCATTGTGTTTATATTTAGTTTATTTTCTTTACGATTTCAAGGTCTTAGTGGCAGAACAAGAATAACCTAAGGGTTGTTTTTGAACTAACACCTTGAGATTTTTTCAATTTATAATTTTTGTATTGAATGCATTTTTACTTTATGAGTATGATTGGAAGAATAAAGACCTTTATTATTATTATTATTATTATTATAAAAATGCAGTACTTTTATGCTAAACCATTATGTAAAGAAATCTTTAACTTATATGTAACAAAAATGCCCAAAAGTATTTAAAAATAAAAATAAAGGGTGGACTATAAAAACCGCCAACACTTCGAAGTCAAGTTTGTTAGAATCTGAAAAAATCGCGAACAATAATAAGCCAGTAACAGAGGTTGACGCAGAAGATAAAGTTGATGCGGGGAGAGTTTTAGCATCTGGAAATATCATTAAAAATTAGCAAAGACATACACTAGCACAAAATAAAAAGGACCTAGTCGATTTTATGATAAGAGGTGCAAATATTATGAACTTTTGGAATACACAAGAAGCAGTTTACCCACACTTAACATAAACGAGAGATTATTTTCATCCTTCCGTAACCTATTGAGCGAACTTTTTTTTAATGGCTTGGATATTGTGGATTGGAATTTGCAGCTTTTGGTTTATTATATTTTATACTTTATCTGTAGAATTTTCAATTAATTGGATTAATATCGTTTTTTTTTGTTGAATGCAATTTTTTATTGTTGACGTTTATTTTGATTTTATTGACGATTAAAATTAAAATAAAAATCGACTTTCTTCGAATCGATCTCTTTAATATGGAATTAAACATGATTTTCTGAACGATCTAGAATCTATACACATGCAGACGACCGATCTTTATCTGGGTAGCTTGGAACAGTGAATGGGCGTCCAAGTCTGTCCATTGCTGATATTCTGCAACCATGAGTGCTTTTTTCTGCCCAAGCGGCTCCGATTTTGAACTTTGCTTTCCATTAGTTTGAGTAAGTTATAATCATTTCTGCGCATATAAGTAGTTTTCCTAAGCCCCGCCCACCGTCACTGAACCTATAAATTCTCGCCTTTCTCCTCCCGATCGCTAGAAGGGTTTCACCTCTGGCGTGGTTTACACGTTGAGTTACCTTGCTCTTTTGCTTTTCCTGTTTGTGAGGCCCCTTACGAAACTGGGCGAAGCGTTGAGTTCTTCGACCTCAATAATGACACTGTCCAATACCGGAAGTCGTCTGTTACTTAATGAGCAGTTTTTATTTGTTTAACCAGCCCATATAAACAGCATTCCTTTGTTTTCAGCAACTCTCTTTTATAACATGTTGTTATTAGTGACCCATAAACATTTCTAGAGCCTGAATTCGGTTGATTTGAGTTCCTCGTTAGTGTCAATGTTGCACTACTATATGATAGCACTGAATACATATAACATTTTACATATAGATATCTAAGGCTGGTATGATTATACATAAACAAACCGTGTAGTTGGAGATGGCTTTTATTATTGAATTTAGCTGTTGTTTATTTTGGTCATGGTCACCTACTGTAGTAATCTTGTTCAGCAGACGTTGTAGTATGTCTGGACTTTTGCAATAATTACAATATCATCTGCGTAACGAAGGTTGTTAATTGTAGAACCATTAATTTGATATCATCACCTAAAGCGATTCTGGGTTCGTTATTATTAAATCAATGTTAATTAAAAATCAAGTATGAACAAAATTGATAATTTATTAATCGCTACAGTAATAGTGAGAATTAAATATTAGTAGATTAATAAACAATGATTGATGAATGACAACAATTAATTAAGCCAAGGTTAGCAATTGGGTTCAAAAAGAATATCGGTCAGGGTTGCGGGTACATAGATTTATTTTACATTACATATGACAAATGCAGGTATATTTGATAAATAATTGAATATTTAAGTAACGTAAAACATGCTAATGAGGTTGCATTAGTGCAAATTGGTTATGAAGATCCACAAAAATAATGTGCAATGAAATTTTGTTCAAGTATGTAATGTTAACTAGTAATAATAAAGCTACGGTATTAGAAGGTTAAAACGGTGCATATGATTTACGTAACAGGCGAAAGAGCATATGTAGCGACCTGTTAGCAACAAAAGATAATGTTAAAGTGTTAGAAACCTGTAACAAGCGATTTAACCTAATTTATGCCCAAGAATGCAAGTCACGTTACAAAATATCACATTTCCAAAAGCAATTATTATTAACGATCATAGTATGTACTTACAGAATAACCATTATGTAGTAGGTATCTAAGGTGAGATTTTAGCAACAACAATGAAAAAAGGTCAATTGTTATTGAGGAAGTCAAGCTGTTTGGGCTTACACCTTATTAAAATATGGTGAAAAGTAAATAATTTGTCTCCCAGTGGTGTTTATTATTATCTTACAAGTGTGGGGCTATCTGGGGAGAATAAAAGTGTGTTCAGGAGAGCTATATGAGGCGTTTTGTGCAGCGAAGCTGGAACACCACAACAGAAGTAAGAGAAATTCCCCATTTTGGAGTGGCAGCGAAGCGCAGACATTTGGAAAACACCATAGAAGCAACCGAAAGCAGGTAGAGCAGGGGCAGAGGTATCCTGAGACAGTTACAAAAGGGGCCCTTAGCAGAATCTGACGTCCAGCAGGTAAAGTTTCGTTGTTGACCTGGAGACGAATAAAAAATATCGCTTAGGTTACGTAAAGAAAGAAAGAGCATTGTTTTATTTACCTGTAGTCGAGTTATTAATAGTTGGTTTGTTTCAAGTTAATTTGTTTTGCATTTGTGTGCGCTTCGACCGAGTTGATTTGAAGGTTATTATGTGGATTTGGTCATTTGTCATATATATGCATTTGACATATAAAGTAATTAATTCAACCGTGTAAAGACCCAACCCTGCAGATCAAGATTTGGCATCTGAGCTAGCCATTAGATTAAAGAATTGCGATAGATAAATTATATGAAGGGCAACATACCTGGTATAAATATATTTAATTCAAGTAATCTTTAATTATCCAGATGTTTAATAGCACTTTGTCAACTATTAACTTATTACCATTAGAAAAATTGTGGGGGCTTCAATTTTTTAAGAAAAGTAAACGGGGTGTACCTTTTATTGCAATATATGTTCTATACGTTGAAAATTAGACGAGCCAAAACACGTCCTTACCGGACGTCTCGTTCTATGGATGCCAATTCGGACCTTACAGCAGCTTCTTGATTCTAGTACAGATTTGGTATTATTTCGATATCATTTGTGTCTAGTTCTTTTTCCTCAAAAAATTTCAGGAATTCTACATGCTTCACTTTCTTGGTATTTTTAAATAAAATAGTTATACCGAATAACGTGCTTATGTGGTTCTGTGATCTTGGATATACGTTTTGCAATGGTCGTTGATGCCTTCTGGGTCCGCAATAATTTTGTTGTTATCATCAACTAACATGCTGATGCATTTTCCAGCTCTGCTTGTAACCGCTCTTATTTTCTTGTGTACAGCGAAATGGTCATGCTTTGTTTATCACTGTTTTATCACATTTTACAGTTTTTTGACCATTTCAATCTTTTTGTGTATATCGGTATTTACATTATTGCATTTTTATGAGTTTTTATTTTTATAAGTTCTTTTTCCAAACTCTTTGTGTTTCTATCTTTTAGTTCAGTTCTTTTTATAGGTGTAATTTAGTATGTATATTTTCCTATCGGCAGATATATTTTCGCTGGGCAAGTAAGAAAATTTCTTGATTTCCGAGGCTTTCACGGCAATTGTCAGTAAGTAACAAACGACTTCCGGGATTGGACCGTGTCATCATTGAGGTTGAAGAACTCAACATTTCGCCCACTTTCGTAAGGGGCTTCATCGGGAGAAAAACCACAGAAGCACGGTAACTCAACGTGTAAACCACGCCGGAGGCGAAACTCTTTTACTTATTTACGCATTATTGAACTATGACTAAGTTTTTCTTATTTGTGAGATCAACACACTTTTTGATGGGATTTTTAACTTCTTTTAGTTTAACTTCCAGATTACATTCTACATGGTTATGATAAGTGTTGTTATCGGCTCCTGGATAGGGTTTTACTCCATGGATGCCGTTCTTGTATTTTATTATGATGACATCTGTTTGGACAATGCTGTATTCATTGTGCTGAGGTGATTGGCAAGTGTAAAACCGGTGAAGGGGCAATTGAAAGCAAGTATTAGTAATAAGTATGTTTTCTTCGTGGCAAAATGGTATTAGCTTCGAGAAGTTCTGTATTGGATGTAATGATAATTATTCTATCAGAACATAGAACCAACTTTATTATTGATCTTTCCATTTTCTGAGGTAGGAACATCGCAACTCCATTGGGATGTGATGCGAGTTCATTATAGTAATCGCGAAGAAATTCGATTGTATTTTTCCACTGTTCTGCCATCTCACTTTGCCAAGACCAAGGATGTCAATTCATATTCTTTTTTTCTTGATTGTATTATCAAAATTACCTGCCGTATACAGGCTGTCTACATTCCATGTAGCGATTCTTATATTGGTTGAAGGTTTATTTTCCACTTTCGGTGGTGACTTCCTATGAACATTCTTCGCACCCCTTGACTTCTTAAGGTCGACTGCAAACTAGGGGCCATTTATACTGTCTTACTCACAATATTTGTTTATGTTGGTAAATTTTAGTGCAGTAATATCCTTGGATTTTTACATCGCATTGTCACAACCGCTGAGACCATTGGGTGGGGCATGGGGTTCCACTTGTGAGTACGTTTCGTAGTACTACTACTACTTCTACCAGCAGATACTAATAACCATGCTGCTGCCCGTCGTTATGTTTTGCCATATCTGGCTATCCTGACTTATTTCGTCTGCATGCCAAAGCAGTTTCCAGACTGTGGTACTTGTAGCAGCCATAAGTGACAGTTGGCTACCCTGTGAGGACCATTTGATGTCAGAAGTGAGCGTCAGTACAAAAAGGTGCTACCTATCGAAGTCGAACCAGTTTTTCCACGTCGTATTCTGAAAAAGGTAAAGCTTCAGGGTCATTTCAATTCCCCCAACTGGGGGCGGGCTGCTATAGGGGCCTTGCGTCCTTCTTCAGCCAATAATGGAAATTTCAGGATGGGTGAGAAAAAGGAGGGGTAGAGAATGAAAGAGAGGCCAAGAGAGG